>JBAWJQ010003064.1:0-80811 GCA_037783105.1 Bactrocera zonata | reverse complement strand
AAAACTCACCTCAATAGCGGCGACAACCAGACCCGCATATTTGATAACATCACTGTTCTTATCCCAGAAATCAACGAATGCCTGCTTACAGCCACGACGATAGACGTTCTCAATGCTGCAGTTATTACCCTTACAGCACGATGGTGGATAGTAGCCTTGGAATGAGTAGTCAATATAAGAGTTCTTACCACAGCACTCCATCTAGAATTTCATAAAATTTCAATCAGTTATTGTTCTTATTTCACGTTTGCTATAAATAGTCCGCTTACACTAATTTGTATGGCATCCATGTAGTCCGCTTTGTGGGTTCTACGCGCCCAAGCCTTTTCGACGACATCGCCCATCATTACCAGATATCGGTCCTTTTGTACCCACATGTAAATAACCAGGGCGAGTTGCCCGATCATTAGCACGAAGAGCAGCACAGAGTACTAAAAGGTAGAGAAGGCAGTGGGTTGACAGATTTTAAGACTCAAAAGCATTATTTAGATAATTGTTGTAATTTTTGTTACCGTCATCGACATGCAATACGACTCGCGTATCGCGCCACAGCAACCAAAGAAGGAGATCAACAATATCACCGAACCCAGAACGATCATTGTGATGGGCACTTGCTGTGTTTGCACTGCCTCCGCTATGTCATCGATATTGTGTATATTGCTGAAGAGCAGGATGCCAAAGACGATCAGCAATATGCCGCATATCTAAATATATTTAATTGTAATTGTTGTTATAATTATAATAGTTTAATGACATTTTTACCTAAAAGTATAAGTTAGATAGTATGGTTATAAGTCACACATTTCGTATATTTTAATATTAATTTGTTTGCATATAATATAATATGTAAAGTAATCAGGGTTGCGAATTTTTTTTCAATATTTTGGTTCAAAAATTGGAGATTCAATTCGGATTTTGAGATTAAAAATGAAAAATTAATTTTTAAAATTTAATTTTAATTATGTAATTTGATTAATTAATTTTATTTAAATTTTAAAAATTAAATTAATTTTTTTTAACAAAGATTTTCGGGTTTAATTTAAGTTTTAAAAGTAAATTTTTTTTTCAATTTAATTATTAAAAATTAAATTTAATTTAAAAATGCGAATTTTGTTATTCAAAATTTTTTGATGAAAAATTGGAGATTTAATTCGGGTTTTGAGATGCAAAAATAACTTTTAGAATTTAATATTAATTATGTAATTTGATTAATTAATTTAATTTAAATTAATTTTTTTTAATAAAGATTTTTGGATTTATTTTAAGTTTTAAAAATTTAATTTTTTAAATTTAATTAATAAAAATTAAATTAAATTTAAAAAATATTTTATAAAAAATTAAAAGTTAAATATTTAATTTCAAAAATTTTGGATTAAAAAGCTTATAAAATATTTTTTAACTAAAAAATTTTAGTAGCAAATAAATTATTTTTAAAATTAAAAGCTGAAATGAAATGGGATAAAAAGAAAATATTTACATATTTTTAACTGAAACACTATAATTAAGGCAAAAAAGCTTAAATATATTGATATTTAAGTACAAAATAAGCCTTAAATATATTGATATTTATGTAAAAATGGTAGATCCGAAGTTCGAAAACGCGAGAAAATCTAATTTCTAAAACAATAAATATTTTTTTAGTTCGGTATTTAGGATTAAAAACTTAATTTTTGGCATCAATTTTTTTCAATCCGTTATTTGAGATTACAAATGAGTTTTTAATTTCTTTATCCAATATTTAGGATTAGAACTTTCAAAAAATTATTTTTTTTCGCAAAGTAAGTAAACTCGAAAAAATCTAAATTTACAACAATGATTTATTTTATTTCTCAATCCGGCATTTAGGATTAAAAATTAATTTTTTTGGATTTTTTTCAATCCGATATGTGTGATTAGTCATTCAGAAGTTATTTTTAATAAAGATTTTCGGTATTACAAATTTAAAAATAAATTAATTCAAATGTTAATTAAATTATTTTTGAATGCATTATTTACAACCCTGAAAATAATACCTGCTTTTTGGCAATATAATACTTATAATTATGCAAAATGAAGAATGCGTAGAATTTGAAAATAATTCCGAAACATTTCTAGGCATATAAGTCCTTGGTCATTTGATATAACATATTTAAAATAAATTCTACAAATTTTATTTGACAAATATTTTATAATTCGAAGTATCTACACCAAAATCGCAAATAAATTTTTTTTAATTTATTACTTTATATAATTCTAAAATTATATATTATATTTTTTACTGACAGTTTTCGTGCAAATTTTAATTATTTTTCTAATGATTGACTTCACTATTAGAAATAGCTAATTTTCCCAGTATGTATTCAATGTAAACAACAATTTCTAGAGGTTTCTCAACGCAATTAAAGTAGGTAATACATATTTATATAGAAATTTACAACAACATCAATAACATTAGTAAGTAAATAACGTGACTAAACTCTAAAACACCAAAGTCGCATAAAAAAATAACGTATGCAGCTAACAATAAAAATTTAAAGAAAACAAATGTATACATACTATGCATAAATGTACATATGTGAAATACAAAAACAAAAAATAATACAATAATAAATAAATATTGAGAAATAATTATGTATATCTCTTAAATATTAATAATAACTTCAACAATTTGTGTATGTCTTACAAACAAAAATATAGAAACTTATTACATAACCTTGCCCAATATACTATTTACCCACATATACAGTATACTATATGCTACGTGCATGCATAAGTGATCTATTGAGTAAAAGTGTACTTCGAGCAAACCCAATTCGATTTTCACAAAAACTTAACTGTATTACTTAACTCAGACTGACCTTAAACTATAGACTTCTTGAAAAGCACGTACAAATATATGTACTCATATACTTTTGTGCAAACATAAAATCGTTGCTTCTTTCATTTTTCACTAAGCACAAAATGAAGCTTAGCTTTAGCACAAATTAGAAATACATTTTGAAAATCGTATGCATATATAGTATATGTATATATGTGTACCATATCTACAAAAAAATTATCAGCGCTAAGCCAAGACCGTTAATAGATATTCATCTACATACATACAAATATACCTTTCTTATGTCTAACATACTTATACATATGTATGTATGTTCATACACACCCAGCACAATAGCTATTAAATTATTTACTTGACTTTCGTATTGACCCAAGTGTAATTATTAATAATTGCAATTAAGTCTCATGTGTGTGAAACGAAACTGTGGCAAACGCAGGCGTGAGTTTTTAGTTAATTGACAAAATTTTTCGAAAAAAGCTTGACGCGAGTACCATATTCAAATAAATGTATGTAGCGTATGTACTTATATACATACATACGTAGTCTGCACAAAATTGAGAAATAGCATAATTTACCGATAATTTAATTGAAAGTTCAAGTTCTCTGGATATCCGTAAATAATTTGAATTACTCGCATTGAATTCAGGAATAAATTAATTTATTTTCATGTATGTACATATGTATATTGTATGCAGAATATATAATAATATATGTATGTATGTGTCAACATGTGGTAAATTGTTAATCATAATCTCATTAATCATCCACCCAAACCTAATCGTTTTAATATTTCATATATGTACATATTTCTATAGAAGCATAAGGAAAATTGTAGAATTCTTCATATGGGCTTAATCAAAAATTATAATTTGTCAGAAAACTTCTCCGATTTTAAAAAAAGCGACGAGTTCGTATAATTTTTAAACCGCTTAAGTGGTTAGGGGTAGTCAAAACTTTAAAAAAATTTATTTTTTTTGTTTTTTGAATTTTCGTTAATTGTAATATCTTAAAAATATTCTCTGAAAATTTCACGTCGATCCGATAATTAGTTTTTGAGTTATTCAACAAATAACAAAGAGAGCTCGGGCACTTCAAAGCGCTAGTGTGAAACTTTAAATGCGTTTTTCTCAAAACTATGCTGGTGACAACTGTAGCTCGGAAACCGCTTAGTACATTTAAATGAAATTTATACAGCTGTTAGAATATATAAAAAAAACTCGGGCCTAATCGAAGGATTCTTTTTTCGAAAATTTCGATTTTTTAAGATCAATTAACTGTTAATTTTTTCCCAAAAATTTTGACAAAAATTTCCTGAAGCCGCCATTTTGTTAATTTTTGAAAAAAAAAAACAAATCCTTCGATCAGGCCAAGGATTATCTATTTATAAAACTAATTTATAAAACTAATATGTTTTTTGTCCGATTGATTTTAGATGAATCTCCAAGGACTTATGTCACCGCAAGTACCTGCTTTTGGAACTGGGTCAACACAAATGCCTATAACTTTGGAAATAAAATTTTTTTTTTTTTTTTTGAAATTTTCGTGACTTCAAGTCAACACATTCTATAATAATGCCATATTACTACTTTTGTAAAATAACACGATAGCAAAAAAAAATACTGAAAAATCTCATTTTTTCGTGCCTCTGACTACCCCTAACCCCTTAATATCAGCTTTATCACCCTACAACCATGCAAATTTGTAGAAAAAACTTAATAATATCGTTCTGAAAATTCCATTCGTCCGTTTTTGTATTTTTCCGAAAGAAATTTGTCACGCTTATGAGAAGCTTTAAACTGTAAATAGTCGCGACTAAGTCAATAATTTGTATTTGCATGCGAAGCTAATCAAAAAAATATGTGTATTTGCATTTTCAGTCGCCGAATACAAATATAACTCTTATTTTCTCATTTAAAAATGCTCGAAGGGATGTATATAATATTTACTTATACAGTACATACATACGTAAATATGTATACTTACATATATATAAGATCAATTACGTCTCTATACAATAGTGAAATAATATGCGTTATTTATAAAACGATGACGTTTACCGTTGTACTGAAAGTAAACTTGTTTTCGAATGTTGCTTCTAAGGCATCTTTGTAGCTTATAAATACGATATGTATGTATGTACACATGTGTTTCTACACCTTAAATTTGCTTCAAGCTCAATTTACAAGATTTTTGAAAACCAGTTTTTCAGAATTTGACATAAATGTGTACAAACATACATATACATATACTTACAAACAGACTCACGTACATCCATACATATGTACATACAAACATGCATGTGTTAAAAATTTTTGTATGTAAATGTATTTATGCTTTTAAAGCTGAACCCTTTTTATATACATACATAAATACATACATACATAAGAATATACATATGTATAACCGGTTCATAGAACTTAGATTTGCGCTTTACAGCTAAGAAATTTTTTACATTCTTAATTGTTTTCAAATTCAACTGGCTTAGAGGCTTGATTTTGCATATACACATATGTAAATGTATATTATGTTATATACACATAACCATTAATTTTGAAATTATTTTTTTTTTACAAAGTTATGGCTCTACTAAATTATAAAATGATTATACAATACGAGAATTATACTCAAATCTGTGTTACCATTATAAACATATTTACTTATGTATGCACACACGTATTTGTGTGTATATATAGGAAAAAAGCTACCATAAATTCTATACACAATTAAAATCTTTGTTGAATTTTATATAAGATATTAACAAAGAATCGGCTTTAAATCAAAAACAAAAACAATGCTTGGATTATTTCTTAATAAAGTTAGATTTAAATCTAATAAGAACACAACATCCAGGTATAAGTCCAATAAGAACAAGCTACGTATATTTATACGAAGCTTTAAATATAAATTAAAAAACACATATCGATAATTTTGTATGCGAATATACATAAGTATGCACCTATTTCTAAAAGTGAAGTATAAATTAAAAGGCGCAACCTTCCAAATAAGTATGCTAATTGGTCAGGTTCGTGCATCCAAATTCAGTGCCGAATGAAAACTGGCTAAAATACAGCTGAATAATATAAATTACATATGTCAAATCGAGAAATTGATGATCTCACAATTTTGCAAACATTTTGTGCGCTAATAATTATTAGTTATAATAAGTCGAATGCAACTTGCATATTTTTAATAAAATATTTATTTATATTTAATTTAAAAACTAAAAATTTAATAATAAGCTGCCTATATTTTATACATCAACCAATCTGAATGTAGAGATTGAAGAAATAAAAAAAGACTTACCGAACATAGCAAATTAAACAAGAACAAAAGGTATTTAACCAAAGAGATGCCACAACTCATTGTGCGAACTTTTAAGTTATAGTTACAGCTGCAGAAAGAAGACAACATAATACGGACAATAAAAAATGAAACCAGAATTTTAATAATAATTTCTACCGTTTTATAAACAGTATTTATTGACATTAAAGTGGCGCCAGATTGTGAGTGGAGCAATGTATATACAATGTCAAAAATTAAAATTCATTCAAATTAAACAAAAATTGCAAAACAAATGCAAGCATTCATAAAAGTAGGCACTTAAAATTTCTAAGTACTAAAACGTATTGTTTTCAATGCAGAAGCACGCAATCAAAATATCATAAAAGTCGCAGACTTTCCTCACAGAGTTTGAAGTAAAGTTCGTTATGTAAGATCCAAACGCTGATTACCTCACAGCAAATGTTTGCTAATATTTACGGCTCCTTAGCGTACTAGTTCCGGCAGTAAAGACTTTCGCGAAAATATTTTGGCCTTTGCGTCAAGCAGCATACTCCACAGTGATGGATGTTTAGCTAACCAATACATCCAGGATTGTTTAGTCAATGCGCTCGCTTCCACTTTCTTTAGATGATCATAATATTTCGCATTACGCTTCACAGCGGCAGCCTCGTCGGGCACAAAGCGTGCAAAACATAATTTCAATAAAGTTTCAGATATGTCGATTAGACGTCCACCTTTGGGCGGGTGCACTAAACACAGTTGACTCACAACAAAATCATCACTTTTACTTTTTGCCAGTGGTAAGAAAGTAGCACGACGACCAACTATGCATGATTGCAACCAAGATATGCCATTACCATTCACTTGAATGCCGGGCAACTTAACGGGCAATACTCTATCCTTGCTGGCGAATATCGGTATTAGCGGTCTGTGGCTGATGAGCAATATGGTATCCTGATTTTTCATTTTTATATCACGTATTAGTCCAGTATGCATAATACGTTCATTTATCAACTTATCTGGGATGTGCGAAGGTTTTTTGAAAGGACGCACCAAATATGCCGGTTTGCGTTTAATATATGCAATCAGTAGCATTAGACCTGATGTGCCATATATAGCAGCTTGCGTGCCAATTGTGTCCTGCTCCATATAATTGCATAAACCTTCGTATTTGGAAACTATATATGATGTTAAAGTGTTTGTCGCCATTTTAAGTGCCGGTAAAATTTAATAACTTCTTTATGAATTTGTGGTTGCAAAAAGGCACTTGCCAGCTGTTGACGCCCAGATTTGCTGCAGTGCTATGTTTAATGTAGCTTCTGCCTTGTTTTGATTTCCAGAGCTGTGTTTAATACTAATTTTATTCAGTACGCTGACGGTGTTGTTGCTTGAAATTACTTTTTGATTATCACTTTCGGCACGTACGCAGATATACTTCGACTTCGGTACGGTATGATACGAAGTTATCGTTTGGAGTTACATGTAATCGTTTTGTTTATATCCGTATGTGTGTGTGATTATTGCCTAAAATGCCAAAAGTGTTCATTAAACACTATACAACATAGAAATCGATTTTGAATTTAAATTATTTGCATAAACCAAATCTAATTTAAATGTTGTGTAACATTTTCATTTCAAATTATCGATGACATCATATAATTTTTACGTACACTTAAAGGCCTTCTCGACAATATTATGTTATATTCAATCGTATTTTTGTGGCGGTGCGTATTTTGAATTTCATTCAAAACAAATTAAGTTCGCTCAAAATCGTATTTTTTCGTAAATTTTTGAGTTGCTACTAAATCTCAGCGAACACAAAATAGATGACTGAATCGCAATGAAACTGTAGAAACACATCACACCTCGTCGTTTTGTCGTTCGTTGATCACAATATTGCTTTCAACACATTTGAAGGTGGAGTACGAGCTACCATAAAAACAAGACACAGCAGCATTGGATCACCATGATAAAAACAAACGCATCGCCCAAAGCGGGACAAATTTTCTCATCTCTTCTCTTTCACAACATTGCTATACATGTTTATTTGCATTTTACTTTAAGTTGCCTACTATGTCATTTATATATTTTTATTTTTAAATTTGTTTTTTGTTTTGCTTTATATTTTCGTAATAACAAAAATTTTTATTTAGACATTTAAACAGTATAGCCACCCCTCACAATCACAGGTAACCACTCGTTGATAAATTAAAACAAAAAAATATTCACAACACAGAATAACGACGTACCAACGAAAGCGAATTTAAAAAATTTCAAATTTCGTTCAACAGGAATTTTGTATATTTCCGTTAGTACAGTACTTTTATTGAATTCAAATTTTTATCCGCATCGGTTGTTCACCAGTTCGGTCGTTATTTTAGACTGAAATCTCCAAGTACTGTGGATTTGTGGCGATGCTCCAAAACGCGAACGGTGACAACGTCGTAGTCAGTTAGTGAGTCAACCAAGCAGCAAAACAGCCAGCTAACAGAAGTAGCCGAATAAAAGCCAAGCGAACAGGCAAGCAGCCGCCTCTGAGTTGAGTACTCGCAGCAGCTCAACTGTCTGATTTCGTGCCAAAACAACCGCCTGTTGCTTTTGTTGTTGTTACTGATTGCCTATTCGGCATTAGCACATAGTGTTAACATAGTAAATTATATTATTCCATGTTTTTTTTTGTTTTATTGCTGTTATGAGTTTGTCTTTGCCGCGCCATAATGCGTACAACTATACGCACAATAATAAATCATCTCTACGTCTGCTGATTCCTCTTCTATTTCCATTGTGACTGCGTGGAAAAAATATTTGTAAATACAAAATTTTTACATTATATCATACTATTGTTGTAATTCGTATGAAAAACTAGTTTTTTATTGGTTTAATCGAATAGCTCTAGTCAGTCTATATTGCCATTAATTAAAACGATCGTTTGACTCATAAAAATAGAAATATTTTTCGCCTGCCATTCATTAATACACATGCTTCAATAGTATTAAATGTTTTTATGTACATACATACATACATCATAGCCTCCATTTCCTTCCATATAACAATATAAGTAAGTAAACTTATGTTCATATATGTATGTACATGTATGTATATGTGATTGCATACATTTTTACCCAATATAGTAGTATTTAGCACAAAGTTTGTAAAATTCAAAAATAAATATCGAACTCCTTGTAAAGTATAATTAGAAATGATCTACTTGACGAGATATCGATCTGCAATTATCCAAATGGTCTTTTCTTTCCAAGAAGCCAATATCGAATCACTCTAGCATATATTTGCCGTATAAACTGACTGATAACAATCAAGTTTTGGTACGGAAAACTGTTTCATTTAACGAGATATCTGTACGCAATCTGGCGTAGAATATTGTCCAAGCAACACTCTAATCTTCAAACATATTTTTGAGATCGGACCACTATAACATATAGCCGTCATACAAACTGACCGGTCGAAATCTCAATAAATATATCTTTATACTCTCTTATGCTATAAGAAATGCTTCTATGAGGAGTATAATAGCTCTGTATAGCCGAAGTGTACATTTTTTCTCATTCTATAAAAAATTGTTTGTCATTAAATAATTATTCATCAAATGAGTACGTAAGTGCATATACATATAGTATATTTTTGCATAAATTCAGTTTATAAATACAAACCACAAACAACAAAAAATCTAAGAACATATTTTTCATAAGAAAAAGCTTGTCATAAAAAAACCATCTGTCAATTGGCAATGGCATAACCTAAAAATTCCTTCTTTTTGTAAATAACAACTTTTTATTCTAATACAATACAAATTTTTATTTTATTCTAAAACTGCACAAACATTATTCATTATGTTGTTGCCACCAGCAACGTTAGATTGCATGCGTTTACCTTGAGCATAATGATTCTGTAAAGTTCAAAAGCTTTACTGCATGGCATGCACTAATGCTGATCTCTTCGATCTGGGTGAAGGACAATTTTATTGCTTTTTTCTTAGATTGTCTATACATATACATAGTATGTATGTATTTGGATGTGTATATGCTTATATGCACGCATGTACATTATTTACAGCAAAGAATCAAATAGTTTGATTAATAACGGAGACTTGTTTAACAGAGAGAATCTATATGGATTTGCGGTTATAGCGAATATCTGTATATTGTACATATTTGTACATTTGTATGTATATAACTATTTAGGAAGCGTTTTTGTTTGCCGCAACGAAACTTAGTCTAATGTCAGTTACTGTTCGATGGAGAGCAAAATTATGCGGTTTATCTGAGCACATCACGATTAAAATGCCATTAGGAAAATTATATAAAAATGAGTAATACCGCTATTAAGAGATACATTGTATTGCTTTCAAAAGTAATATTTCCCGTATATGTATGTACATATGTATGTATATTAAATTCTCACAAAATTTGGTTCATATGATGTGGCTTCGTTAAGGAAACATTATATCTCGCTAGAGCAGAAAGCTCTATTAATAAAAGTTACAATTCTCAAATTGCTTAAAAAATGTTGGTAAGAGCTGGCACGTGGCGACATATTGATTTCAGAGTGCACAAGCAAATAAAATATTTAATAATAATATAATATATATATATATATATATAAGTATAATATAATAATAATATAATAATAATTTAAAATTTTACGGATAGAAAAAATAATAAATTTTTATTAACGGGTGACC
Organism: Bactrocera zonata; assembly: GCA_037783105.1. NCBI lineage: Eukaryota > Metazoa > Arthropoda > Insecta > Diptera > Tephritidae > Bactrocera > Bactrocera zonata. Next base: position 70,012 of record JBAWJQ010003064.1, on the reverse strand, counting down.
TAGAAAATTTCGACAGATCGGGTTGTCTCAAAAATGAAATACCCTTCAAGCCATTTAAAAAATACAACTATTTTATGTTTACAAAAAAATATTTCTTTTAATTTTTTAGAATAAAAACATTTTATTTTACAGTAATTTTTTGGTACGCGCTGATAGCACATCTTATTTTTCTTTAATGCATTTAATTTACAGCTATCAGAGACAAACGAACTCAAGGCCCATAAGAAGGTGAGAAGGTTATCGTTTGCCTTTGCCAATAATTAATACCATTAAGGCTATTAAAATTTTGAATTGATAAGTACATTTAAGAGTACTTGCATTCCATATACATATTTTTAATATTTAAATATACATTTTAACATTTTATTTTATATTTAATAAATAATAATATTTATATAATATTTTTATATTATCTAAATTAATGTGGTAAAAATATGTTTTTGTAAACAAATATAAAAATATAAAAAATTGTATCTGCAAAATCTTTTTATAAATGCATTATGTATCTACTTATGTATGTAGAGTGTGATTAAAATATACAAATTCTTTTAATATAATGGAAAATATAAAAATAGAAGCTCGCTGTGAAAGTGAAAGTGTCAAAAAAAACACACAAATATACGGACAAACAAATGTACGCGCATTTAAACATGCATACATATGTATATATCTATATATATATGTACATACATGCATATAAAGCATACAAGATCATATTTTTGTATAAAATTTAAAGCATACTAAGTTAAAATACGCTACCACGCCCGCATAAGCAACATTTTGTTTATTTTTTAACTCGTTGGTACATACTTACATGACATACATATACATATATTCAGTTATATGCAATAACAACACTAAACCACTTTTTATTTCTAAAAAATGCATTCTCAAATAGTGTTTTCGCTTTTGTTTTGATTATTTTTCCAGTCGCGCAACGGTTGTTAACTCGCATATTGTTGTTATTTGTTTTGCCCAGTATGCTACTGACTGACTGTGACCGATTGCATAAAATGAAAACAAATGCACACGTTCGATGGTACGCCAAGTAAACAGGCAAAATATCCAATAAACCTGTATTTACAAAATATACATACATATATTCATACCTCTATGTTTATTTATATGTATACATACTTAGGTACATAAGCAATTGGCAGTGTGTACGTGCCTGGTGACGGAAAAGCTGCTTACACCGGAAAAGCGCGCCACAGCAACTTCGAGCTTATTTACACATATATATGACATACATGTCGACATTGGTATGTATGCACGAGCAAATAAAATTATATATCTACGTTTTTTTAAGTTTGTAAATATGTATGCATATATATTTACAAATGTCGGTACTTAAGTAAATAGGTATGCGCGTGCTTTTAATAATACGCTTACAAATCACAAGCTTGTCGTCGTTTGAAATTTGCTGCTTTTCGGTCTACTCTTATAACCGGTTTTTAATTATTATTGTTTCTTGGTCGCTCCCACAATGAGATCAAATACAAATGGCTTTAAAAGTGAATTTTACATGAAAAATCTCAACTGCATGCTCACAAATCGATTTTGAGGCCTTTATTTACTTAACCTATTTACTTGATTGTTATTTATTTTTTTGTCCAATTCTTGTTTAATATTCATTGTTCTTGATTGCATTCGTTTTTATACCCTGTACGTGGCTAAATTAGGCCACGAAGTTTGTAACACCAGGAAAGAAATGTCGGAGATCCTATAAAATATATGTACATACATATGTATATTATATAAAAGAACAGCTAGATGAGTCGATTACTCGTGTAAATGTCTCTGACCGTTTGTGTATACGCTAGTCCCTCAACTTTTGAGTTAGCGATCTAACATGGAATAATGTCTCTAGCGGAAAAATGGCAAAAAGTGGTCGACCAAAATAGTACATATTTTTTATTTTTTTTATTAATATGTATAAATATAAAAAATAAGTTGAAGTTTGATTAGAAATACGAAAAGACTTTTTCGACTACCCAATATTTTGCTCTTTTTTGGAAGTGCTATTCAACCACTACATCTTATAGCTGCATACAAAATGAACGATCAAAATCAAGGTCTTGCATGGAAATATTTTTTAAAAAATAATTTCCAGAACTCGGCATGGATTATTATCTTAGGTTATGGTACAATCTCCGAACAAATTATTTACATCGAACTAATATAGCGTACAGTTGCCATAAAATCTGACCGATCAAAATAAAGATACAGACCTGTTTATATCCTTTTAAGCTATAAGAAATGAAACTGTGAAGGGTATTATACATAGCTTCATTGCAGTCAAAATTACCATTTTTTCTTGTTCTCGATTTAATTAGTTTTCTTTTCTTTCTTCGTTCTTGAAGGGCTAAAACTTTGAGTCCATTCCAAAGAGCCGCCAATTCCCAGCAGAGGACTATCTGCAATGAAGTTTATGGAGTTTAAAAAACTAGTCCATTACAAACAACTGTGAAATGGTTGACTGATAATCAAATCTCACAAAAAATGTTGCTTAAGTTAACGAGAGGCTCAAAAATTACTAACCACTCCTCAGTTAATATTTATTGGTATTTCCAAAATCCTATTAAGCTCTGCTTTCTTTTCTGAACAAACGAATGGTCTAAAAATAAATAATTTTTAAAGAAAAAGGTCACAAACTTACAGATCTATATAGTAGATAGGAAAGCGTACCTTTTTGTCTTTGGAGTAGGCTGTATAGCCATGGCGCTGAAATATCTTTTATCTCTAAATATATAAAATTATTTTCAATAATTTTTTAACTATGTTACCCTCTGTGAAATATAATATTATATTTAACGCATTTTTCCTGATTTGTATACTTAGTAGGTAGTACCGACCTCCAAAAATTATCCCAACCCGAATTATAAATAATAATTTTATTTTATTACCGAAACATTGTATAAGTGAATTTTCAGTCTTAACATATCAATTGAAAATTCCCCGGCCTGAGACATATGTACATACATATGTAGATGAGTACTAGAACTAAAGCCCTATTTTAGAGCTTCGAAATGCGCATATGTATGTAATTTAACAGCTATCGGATCATTATTTTCTGAATTATACCATTTCAGTGAAGCAACTTTTGCAATTGTGAAAAGAATAAATAAAAAGAAATTTTGAATAATAAAACATTGCTTTCTGAAGGGAAAAATACTGTTAAGAGAAAAACTTGGTTGATGACGATTTTCCGGTTGATGATTCGGAGAAGAGTTTGGAGATGTTGCAGTGCAGTAAACCCGAGTTTTTGGGTCAATATGTGACATGGCTCCATTATTTTACTTCGAAGTCCAATCGATAGTCATCCGAGCGGACTGCACACGATGAACTTGCTGCAAGCCTTGGAAAAACGCAACAATTGGCTGGCAAGGTTATGGCGTCTGCATATTGGTATGCGCTTTCTTTATTGACTACCTTTAAAAAGGAAGGACCATCAACAGCTACTATTACACAGCATTATTGCATCGTTTGAAGGACGAAATCGACGAACAACGGAATCAGACGCAAGTTACATGAATTTTCCTTTGAATTGCGTCCACCGTATTCTCCAGATCTGGCCCCCAGCGAGCATTTTTTTGAGATCTGAGAACAAAAAATAATAAATTTTCTTCCAATAAAAGGTGATCGTCGAAACTGAAGCCTATTTTAAGGTAAAGGGCAAATCGTACTACAAAAGTGGTATCGAAAAGTTGGAGGGTCGCTATAATAAGTGATTCATCGTTGAATGAATATTATGTTGAATAAAAAAAAGGAATTTTGCCGAAAAAGTGTGTTTTACTATGGTAGGTCGGGAACTTTTCAATGGTTATAAGCAAAACATATTTTTCGAAACTACTATTTTTACGAAAAAAACGAAATATGCACCTCACTGCCTTTGAATAGGGCGCTCAATCAAAACTGAACGCTGGCTCGTTTCTTTTTGGAACTATTCATTAAGAAATCAAATATAATATTCGCTAGAGAATTTATACCTTATGTATCCAAAAATGATTGGGTGCTCTGCTTCGTCTGCCTGCAAATACTTACATACTTACATATGGAAAACGTGTTTATTTAAGCATTTTATAGTTGAAACGTGTTCTCTGCCAACTACCGCCCTAAATTTCTCTTGTGGAATTGAAATTGGCCAGTGAACTTCTGTAGTCAGCACTGCGTATACGTGACATGGAAATCAAGAATATACTACCATATGTGCGTGCATGTGCAGAACTGTTCCCAAGGGGTGGCTGAGAATCAGTTTGCTTATATAAATACACACATATAAATGAATGAAATTCTTTATTAACGATTTGTAAGCGTGGCAGCTTTTAATTTATTCTTATCACAAATTTTTCGACTTAAATTTATAGTTCAACATAGCCAAAATCCAACGGAAGGAGGAACACGAAATATGTTAGTTAATAACTTGTACTTTTTAAAGTTTGTTTCGGCAAAATTTTGATATTCGAAAAACATGCTATAAATCCAAAAAGGAATATGGACATACATATATGTACATATATGTACATATGTACATATATGTATGTACATGTATGTACATATATAGATTATGATTGTATATAGTATGTATGGCATGTTATACTCTGAGCAGTGTAGATTAGTTTGACACGAAGTTTATAACACCCAGAATTAAACTTTGGAGACGCTATGAAGTACATATATACATACATATGTACATTCTTGTACATAAATGATCATTGTAACAAGCTGAATCGTCTACTCATCTCCGTGTCTCTGCCTGTCTGTACTAGTCACACTCTTGTGAGATATTTAAATGAAATTTGGCACACGTACTTTCACACCAAGCAGCTGCTAATTTGTCGATATCGGACCAATATAGCATATAGCTGTCATACAAACCAAACGATCAATCATGTTCTTGAATGAAAAATTTTTGAATTTCAATTTTGGCATATATTATTGTCCATACAAACAAATTGTTAAAATCGGATCACTATAGCATATAGCTGTCATACAAAGTATCGCTGAAATTCAAGATAAAAAATCTTTTTACACCTTTTTATGTTCTAAGAAATGCATCCGTGAAGGGTATTATTTCTTCTGTGCAGCTGAAGTTCACGTTTTTGTTGTTTCAACACATTTAAGTGTTTAATTTGCCAGCAAGTCATTAACGAATGTATACTGTATGAATCATCTGTCGACTTCTCGTCTGCCCTTTAAGCATTTACAGCTTTACATTTCAGCTTTACATCGAGACAAGTTCAATGTTAAATTGATTTAAATGCTCACTGAACAAACATTTGCATGCATGTAAAACATAGATTAATTGGCTAAATAAACGAGTTTTATTTAAGACAGTAAAAGTATTTCGTGCTTAAATTCCTAACCAAATGGTATTTATCTGGTTCTCTATGGTTGCAATCCTATTCAACCTGAATATATAATTATGAAAAAAAAAATTAATTAATTAATTAACAAATACTGCAATTAATTTTTGCAAGCGTTTATATATGTACTCATACAGATGTATGTATTTTTATTAATCTTGTGTTTCAAATAATCTTTTGAATATTATAAAAATTGTTACATTTACTTGTACACTTATGTATAACTAAGATTTACTTATTTTAAGCGTAGCGTTTCCTACTTAGTACATACGTCTGGTATAATTTATTTGTTGTTGTGGTGGCTGTCCCGGCTGGCCTTGCATTATTTGCGGTTGACGCGCCATATGCTCGTGTGCGGCAGCAGCACCACGGCCAGGTGCATAGCCCTGGGTTATACTCGACCCTGATTTGGGATTCTAACAATGGCAAAATATTTACATTTAATTTAACATTTTTGTACTAAAATAAAGTTGTAAACTGTAATAACTAACCTGCCCTGGATTACTACTAATTTGCATTATGTTGGGATGTAGCGTCATGCCAGGCATCATTGGTGTGTAAACAACACCCTCTGGCAATTGATGCGGTGGTACATGACTTGGTGGTCCGTCGTGCTTTACATCAGGATGATAACGATCACTGATTTTCTCCATTGTAACTTGTGGTTTTTGCGATTGCACACCTGGCGGTACAGATGAAACTGGTCCAGACTGTGATATGGGTGGTGCATCCAAACTAATATGATATACTTGTGCTGGTTTCGATGGTGCCTGATCTGATTTTGATACAGGTGCAGAGGGTGCTGACTGTAGATCGAGGTGGAAGCCCTGTCGTATTGGTAGGCCATATGGATATATTATAGCTGGTCCGCGTCCATCTGGTTGTGGTGGTGGTGCATTACCTGTTGTGGGATAGAATAATGCACCGGGTCCTTGATACTGTGCAGGTGGTTCTAAATATTTTCGAAAAAAATGTATAGTTAAGAAAAATTATTTAAATAAAATAAATTCTTACTACTCCATGCAACTCGGGAATATTCAGCGCCACGACGACCATCATCGATTTCTGCAAAGTAAGAATGTTGTTGTATTTTGTGTTAAAAAATATATTATTGCTATCTGAATCGTACTAAAAAATATAATTCGTTATTACTTCACTTATTACCATTATAATGGTTTTAATAAAGACTTTTTTTTGCACTTGCACGAATATCAGCACAATCAAAATATGATTTACTAATATTTTAAAAGAAGTAAATTTACTTACTCGGTTGAGGATAGGCGGCATTTTTATAGTAAGTTTGGTGCGACGGAGGTGATGGACTTCGCGTCCGTTTGACCGGTTGATTTGCTACAGGCTGTCAAAAAGTATAATAAATTATATATAACAAATAGTTTGCAGATATTTCCTTGTACCTTGGGTATAATGGGTATTGGGTGGTGCTGCATACGAACGGGTGGTATGAAAACTTGTGGTGGCAGCGGTGCAACATTTACTTGTTGTGCTTGCAAAGCTTGCATTGCGAATAATTCGTTATCTTTTTGTTGTTTTTTACGGTTTTCATCCTCGTTTAATACTTTCTTTAACTGTAAAAATAACTGCTGTTTCTGATTATGTAAATCCTTAATTTGTTGGTCAAGTTTGGCAATTTTGTCACGTGTATCTTCAAGTGAGACATCATTTTGATGATCAAGTTCATCACGCTCCTTTCGCAGACGTTCCTCTTCCTCTTTTGCATCATATTCTACAAAATAAATGGGAGTTTCATAAATCATTCATTTTAAATCAAAATACTTCAAGCAGACACTTACCTTCTTTTTTTCGTTGTCGTTCCTTAAGAACAAATGCCTTTAGCGCTGATCTGAGGCGCTCCTCCCTTTCAGCCTTGGCGGCAGCTGCGTTATTATTATTATTGCTATTATTAACAGCTGAGGCCGAAGCAGATGGCATTTTAGAATTAAATTTCTTCTCTGTCATCTTCTCGTCCTTCTTACGGTTATATTTATTAAATAAACCTATTTTTAAAATTATTCATAAAAACCACAAATAAAAAATATTTTCGTTTTCGATGGAAAACGCAGATCAGCTGGCACCTGCCAAGTTGCCCAACGGTATAAAACAAATTGGCCAGATTTTGCATTTTTCGGTATGTGTAAATAGTTCTCACCGAAAAATCGGAATATAATCATAATAACAAACCACAATGTATCTAGTGCAAATATAATGATTAATAATTATTTATTAAACTGAATTATTCAAATTTACGCACATATTATGAAGAAATTACGGTTTAACTAAAATTTATGAACGTTGCGCGCAGAATTTGTTTCCGAAAATTGGGCAGCACTTGCTGTGAACAATGCTGTTTCTTGAACTAATCCAACAGAAATAATTCTATAGAATATTATAAATATTTATTTTCTTTATATCTTAAAATAACTTGGAAATAACTATGCAACGGATTTATTTAAATTAAACTATTATTATTAATTTTTGTAATATGTTGATCACGTGAAATGAAGTAATGTTTATGCATTTTGGTGCCGTCCCAAATATAAGATTAAGGCAACACTGCTCGAAGGTATTTTGGCCAGACAAAAAGAGGGAGACAAATCAATGTTCTATCGTTTGTGTTGCAGGAAAGAAGTAAAAAGTGCTGGTGTTTAATGTGCATGACGATTTATGTATTTATTAAATTAAAATACAATAAGTTAATAAAAAGCTGTAAAATCTATGCATAAAGTAAATGTGATACAAAAGGAGTGATATTCGATAAAGAGTAAGCGAATTAATTGTGAATAAAATATCTTACGTAGTTGTTTTCTGTCGGCTAGCGAATAAATTCATAGTTGCATGAGACAAAAGTCGTGTAATAAACAAAAAGGAAAATAAATGTTTCAACAAATTAATTTAAAATCATAGCGCAAATTCTAATACTTTTATATCAATATCGTGACCAATAAGAAAACCAACGGAAGGTACATTTGTGTGTATATTGGCAGACCCGCAGCGGCAAGCAAAGGAGTAACACGGAATAGCAAAACATCAACCAGGAAAGCAACCAGACAAATAACATGGCGAGTAAGTATTGCAGCAAGTAAAGAATTTTTAGAATGCATTTTCATAAATTTGAACATAATTGGAAATGCATACCAGCGTATAGCTTGCCTAGATAACTTCATGAATAGCTGGAACATAAATGATTATGTGAAAGAATGGATATAATTGACTGCAGAGACTGCGCCTGCTGCAGTTGTGTTTATCTTACACAAAATAAACAAAAGCAAATTTCAAATGGTTGCTTCAATGAGGTTTTTATACTCACCAGTCCATTATATCTCATATGTAGCTACATTTATGTATGCAACATTAACAGCATTCAAAAGCATTTGTACTTCATTGCTAGTTGAATTATGTTTATTTACTTCAGCCGTATTTATTTTTTTGAAGTACCTTTAACTTTTTTTGTTGCTGCTGCTGTAGGCAACAACATTGGGCTTTAATATAATTTAACACACGTTATTTAACTTACACACTTTCATACATATTTAAAATATGAGCATGTGCTCCAGTTCCGTCAGGTGTCCCAAGTGCTGCACTTCTTGGCATTAATTGCATTAATTAAAGGAGATCTGCATTTGCGCTTTTTTACTTTGGTGTGAAAAATCAATATTTACCACTGTTTATCCTCTATCTCGGCTGTAAACATGAACGCACTTTGTACAAGCGTTGCAATTTTCCTATCTAACTCATTGTTATCATTCCCTTACACCCCGCACGATAAATCCAACGCACAATAAGTCGTGCTCATTAAACAAATGTAATTCATTTGTGAAAGCATAATGTAATATTTGTATGTGAGTAATTTTAACCTTTATTTTTGGAGATTTTTGATTACCTTAAAAGAATATTCTGAATAATTCTGAAATAATCCAAAGAAAATTTTAAATGACATTTGCTCAATATGAAGCTTTGAAAATATAAAAAAATAGTAATCAGCAGGTTATGTTGGTTGCGTTGACATACATAAAATCCATGAGTAAGTTCATATATTGAGGTGGTTTATTCTTTTATGGACTGATTATTTGCCTGGGATGTGACTGAATTCATCGAAATTTCCCACACTTGTTTCTGTGCTAAAGGGAAATTGTGATGTATTCAATCTCTATCCCGCTTGAAATTTGTTTCTAAATTTATGTCAAATAGAGTTGACTACGTATTCTGCTTGTAGCGAGGTTATAAATTAACTGCATAATCTCATAGTAGTCATCTTAACCCGGTTCTAATTTCATAGAGTAAAATATTTTATTATACAATATCAATTTTCTCATAAATACGGTTACTTACCATCGTTGAAATATCGCTATATTATAAGTACTGGAATCAGATCACATCTTTCTCTTAGTACAATTATGTCGCAAAAAGAGTCGTCAGTGATACGTTTACCAACTAAAAAATATACTTCAGGCTTCTTAAAATTCATGACTAGTAATAAATGATGCACGTTTGCGTTTTGGAATTTTGAAGTCAAAATGTTACAAAGAAAATATAATAGAGAAACTTGTAAAAATTACTTTCAAAGTTTAGTGCTGTAAATAGAATTATTAAATTGTAAAAACAAAAATACTGGAATATTGTTTAGCTAAATTATGTTATGTTTTAAGGTTAGTATAAGTAAATATATAAGTGTGTATGTCTGTAAGTTGGAACTTCATGCATTATTAATCTGTTTGGTCGATATTCTTCACGCCATTTTCTGCAAATATTTGTGCCCTTTTATGTTAGTTTCTGTTAGTCCTTATTTTTTCTTCTACAATTTTCAAATTGTTGAAAGTAACTAGAAAAAAACTTTGGCTGCACCGAAGCTGTAACCATTCAGAGGTGCATTTCTTACTCCTCGAAATTACTTCAGCAACAATAATTCTTACCAAATTTCTCGAACTTTTTATCAAATAAATAAGTTTTGCTTACAAAATCATTCATTTTGTGTGGCAGTATAGCTTTACCATAGTGTTCGGATATCGGCGAGTATGAAATATAAGCAGCTTCTTGGGTGATCAGATCGAAAATTGAGATACTAGTTCCTAAATATATAGACAGAGGGTCGAACATTGCTGTTTATTTTTGTATATAGATATATTTTATAGGGTTTCTTCTGGATGTTACAAACTTTTTGGGAAAATTAGTACCATACGCCCTCTTCAGGAAATAAATATTATTCATAAAGCTTAAAATTTATCCATACATTGCAATAAAATTTCATTTGGGGTTTATTATTGACTCTGAATTCCCCAAAAAACTAGCGAAAATAAATTCTAAGCTTTTTTATTTGTGCATTTTTGCTTCTGAAATGGGATTTCAGTTCTGTGTAGAAGGTAAATAAAACCCAAAATAAAGTTCAGATTCAATTTTAGTATCAAATGTTGACAAGCCTACAAGTAGCACAGGGCAAAAGCGAATGTGTGTATATGTGTGCACTTATGTGTGCATGTGTACGGCTACTTGTGCAGAAATGCAAATGCAAAAGTGCAATGTCTGTAGTGGCTTGCCGCTTCAAGTATCCTCACACGTGTCTGTACACACATATGGACGCATTTCTGTGATGTCAATAAAAAAACGGGAATAAAAATGGTATGGTCGGGGGGCGAAATGAAAATCAACAAAATGTAAAATGGAAAAATTACAACAAGGACAAGAGTGGCAACAGCAATCACAACAATTCAATGTATATACAGACAAACATACTATACTTACATATCTAGGCACAAGCATTTATATATACGTAGGTAAGTATGTTGTGCATACATAAATGCCTGTGGTATGTATCAACAACAAAATCAATGCCGAGTTTCAGCAGCTTGCTTCCTACATGCCCACAAATAACATAACAACTTATGCTTTACATCAACAACACATCCTCTACATTTTTTCTCGACGCCTTGAGGATCAAGCAGGCAGCATCAGCAGCAAGCTAACACACAATAGTCAGTGAACAGCCCTTAGTAGCAAGCACCAACATCGACATCCTCGTAAGCACTGCCATTCATAAACTATGTTACATAATAGACGCATAGCCGATTCTAGACACATACACATGTATGTATACATATATATGTATATACATACACACAGGTACATATGTGTTTCCACGTGAAGTTGACGCACCGCTCCCCAACGCAGCACGCAATCAGATGCCTGACGCCGCATTTGATGTGAAGCTTACGGCTGAGCTCCTTGCCATATGTAAATATGTATGCATGTAGTGGTATGTGAGAAAGCATACTCATAAAAAGCCAAGTAACGCCAATGGCAATATATGGAGCTACGGTTGGTGGTGGTGGTGATGCTGATGCTGATGGAGCACCCTTGTACGTGTCATCTATGTAAGGCGGTAAGTGATACGCCATTTATATGTACGCATTCAATATGCTTATGCTCTGAGCATACACACACTGTGCGCGCCAAAGAGTCTCATTGCGCTTGGCTTTCGCTAAGCAACAGTAACAGCTGTGCTCAATAACCAAGTGATGCCGTGCAAGTCGAAACCCCCCACCATCGCTTACCACCTTTTAATTGGTCCTTTGTTTGGCTATGTGTTGTGCGGCACAGCAGGCCTACAGAGAGTTTGACAGCGGCTGTCAACACTAACCACCAATACAACTGCGCCGAAGAACTCGGGTTTTTTCATACACTAAGCCGGGGAGAAGAGACTGGCGTAAGGAGTGTATGAAGCGAACAAAAAATGTATTCTTGCGAGTTCCTTGAAAGATTATGAAATATTTTAAACGACCTGCAAGAAGTCAAAAATGCGGTTTTGTTATTTAGTTTTGTGGTTTTAAGAAGAAATTAAACGCATATGATTTAAAGTTATTTAATAGCTTTATTATAAATATATGAGTTTCATATTATGTTTTTTAAAATGATTTCGGGCATGTGACCGCCACGTCTGGCTCGAATATATTCCAGCTGAGAGGCTCAATTTTCGACCGCTTTTGCACCAATTGGAACCGTATGTCGCTATAATGCTTCGAATATTTTCTCCCAAAGCGTTAGTTGTTGTTGTTGTTGGAGCGGCAGACTTTTGCTGAGTTGGCAGTCCCTGATCGGATAAAAATGCGGGTCCGTTACGGTTACGTAGACCCGACTGTCGTGAGAACAGAAGTCAGTCGTCAGTTGTCTCGGGCCCGCGTGGACAAGAGATTTCTCCCAACCCTAAAAAAAAGTGCAACGCTTAAATCGCATGATCTTTGAGCCACGCCACAGGCCCACGACGCGAGATAATGCGCTCACCAAAAGTTTCCTTCGATAAATTAAACTTGTTGGAACCAAAGGTCGACCGCGTCAACAACCTGCAAATCAGACAAAAAAAATATTAATCATGGCTATATTGCGTTCGCAATTGACTAATATTATGGCCGGATTCGTTTTTGAAGAAATACAATGTACATCAATGATTCCCTCTGCTCACAGAGCACACCTAACATTGACTTTTAGAGGATGTAACGGACGTTCCCAAGACAGTTGAGTCTGCGTAACCCGAACACACCCGGATCTTTATCCACTTAATATTTTTGACAGTCCTTGGTCAATTCGACAGAATTCTGCCGCTACAACAGCAACAAGAGGAATGTAACGGCGTGTCAACAATAGCTTGTTGCTTATCATAACTCAAAATTCGACAATTTCGTTGATTAACATACCCAGCCTGTTTTGACCTTAATCGCCGAATATGCAACGCGCATTCGGCTTCAGTTCTCGCACGAGCTGAATTTGGTAAGCCTGCAAACCAAGATCCTTCCACAAAATCTTCTGTGAAGTAGATGGGCACTCCAATTGTTGAGAACGATGGCGGATGGACTCATTCGGGTCTACTTCAATGCTCTTCTCCATTGCAATAATGGAGGAGTAAGGCCTTTCATTATGAAATGCCAAACCAAACCAAGTATAAATCAAGTTACAAAAGTATTACCTCATTGAAAATCACTCGCCTAAAAACACTCCCATAATTTTTTGTAAAATATTATAATATCTTATAAAATATATAAATATTTTAATATTAATATTTTCCTTGATAAAACACGCGAGTTAACGACATAGCCTCGCTCCGGATCACACACACTCACATACATCTTATCTCCTAATATACATTCCGAACAAAGGCGAACTATGTATGTAAACCGATAGAACTCGCTTTGACATGCACTATCAGTCGAACAATAGAAATGAACATGCATTATCTAGAAAGGCATTCTCAACATGTAAACAACAAACATCTGGCAATGGAATAATCCACTGCGATAACCAACTCCGCATCTCAAGTAATAGCAAGATAGCAGATATCGAATTACGACAAAGAAGTCGCATGCAGATAACAGCAGCCGCATTTCATTAGTATAAATAGCTGTAAGATCTTATATTAAAAGTTAGTTCTTAAGAATATCAATAAAGGCACGCATTTCGGCGTATAAATAAAATTGTTTAAATTCTTGAACTCATATCGTGTAAACGATATTAACTGGGGGCTCAACCAGTCTGTAAGCCATCTCTATCCATTGAATAAAACGATAGAAAAAATTCCACGGGAAGTAGGACTTCCAGCACTAGATCTTTGAAAAAGGTGCTTAAAATTGAACAAAGATAAAATTAATATTCCTGCAAAATCTGGAAAAAAATAACGGATAAGTCTTGATATATAGATAAAACAGTCAAGCAACGTTATATCAACGGATATCCCAACACGCTAGAATCTCAAAAAAGGAGACAAAAGCCGTTCAATTTGCGTCGTCCCCTATTGAACACCGACGTCAAGATGACAACACAAGAAATCGCAAGCTTGAGAGCACAAATCGCTGCTCTGACCACAACGCTCACTGAAACTCAACAAAGATTGAATTCGTTGGAAACCCACGCAACACCTAACGTCACAGTCACAAACCAATACCAGGACTGTACACCAAACATCACAGATGAATCACAAATAAACTTAGAAATATTCAAAACCTTACCAGTCTTCACAGGCGATATGAACCATTATAGGTCATGGAGAAAACGCGCCTGGACGCACATGGAAAACATCAAGAATTACGCTACTACACCCATGTACTACACGGCACTCTCGATTGTACATTCCAAAATTCAAGGAGAGGCGGCCGATATTTTAATAAACCACAACACCAAATTCAACTTTTATTCCATAATAAACCGTCTCGATTATACTTATGCGGACCAGAGACCTCTGTATGTTTTGCTCGAAGGAATGAAAAGAATAAAGCAAGGAAAAAGGACTCTGGCAGAGTTCCATTCCGAAGTCAGCAAGTCACTTAATCTTGCACTCACTAAAGTTGAGATGGATAATCATGGACCAAGAAATCCATCAGCTATGATTGAATATGCAAACCAGGAAGCTGTGAGGACATTCATTCTCGGTCTAAACAGCAAATATACCAGCGGCACCCTCTACAGTCACAATCCGAAGGACTTAGAAACCGCTTACGCTATCGCGAGTACGATATACCACGATAATATAAACTCACAATTCGACGTTCCGCAATACAATCAGCAGAGACAATATAATACATCACAGTACCAAAACTCAAGCAGAAGACATTACGAGGAGCCACAAAGGTACAAACCTAACGTACAGGTGCAATACAATCAGACAGCACCCCGGCAACAGCATCAACCAATGGACGTAGATTCATCACAACAATACACGAGATCCGCAAATCCCAATAGGGATCATTCCAAACCACAACAAAACAGCTATAACCGTCAATTACAAGGGCTACCTCCAAATAATCAATTTCGCGGTAACCCTCAAAAAAGAGAACGAAATCCTTCATCTCATAATTCCCACGTACAACAGAAATGTCTACGTGTAAACCAGACGCGCGACGAAGAACTACAATCGCTTACACCAGAATACGAGAACGATGATTACGAAACAGGCAGCGCTTTTTTAGGCGCATGAACGATTTGCCGTGTCTGCAACGCCACTGCAGGGATACAGGCAAACTTATTAACATCCTGATTGATACTGGAGCAACAAACAACTATATAAGTACAAAATGTAACTTAGGTAAGTCTATTCAAATTAAACCTGTAAAAGTGAAAACTCTTCATGGTTACTCAATAACCAAATCAAAAAAAATAATTACATTGTTAGAACATAATCTCACATTTTTTGAAACTGATGCATTAAAAGAATTCGATATGCTTCTGGGTGAACAGGGTCTTAGGAAAATTAAAGCAGAAATCAACCTTTTCGAGTACACGCTCAGTTATAAATATAGGGCCAAGAAAGAAAGTGAATCTATGCAAAAAATAAATTATACGGTTAATAGTGAAAAATATAGAGCAGAAATCGAAGAAATTATGCAAAGAAATGAAGACACAAATGAAGTGCTACCATATACTACCACGGTACAAGCTACCATTAGAACGAAATCCGAAGATCCTATTTGGACCAAGCAATATCCGTACCCTATGTCGGATAGCGATTTCATTAACAAAGAAATTAACAAACTTTTAGAAAATGAAATAATTCAACCCAGCAAAAGTCCGTATAACTCTCCCATTTGGACAGTCGCAAAAAAAGGTACCGATGAACAAGGGAAACCTAAGCGCAGAATGGTCGTAGACTTTCAGAAACTTAACAATCAAACTGTTACAGATAGATACCCCATACCTGATGTGGCTATGACCATACAAAATTTAGGAAACGCAAAAGTATTTTCAACTCTAGACTTAGAGTCTGGTTTCCATCAGATCCTTATTAATAAATCAGACAGGGAAAAAACGGCTTTTAGTGTAAATGGAGCTAAATACGAATTTCTTCGTATGCCATTCGGCCTGAAAAACGCCCCATCTATTTTTCAAAGATGCGTGGATGATATCCTTAGACCATATATCGGGAAGTTCGCGTACGTCTATATAGACGATGTTCTCATTTATTCTTCCTCTCCTGAAGAACATATCGAACACATCCGCATAATCATAAATGCCCTTCACCAGGCCAATATGAAAATCTCTAACGAAAAATCTCACTTTTTCAAAGACTCTGTTGAATACTTAGGGCATATAATTAAATACAACAAGATTACAGTTGACCCAACAAAAATACAGACTATTAAAAATTTCCCTATTCCTACAACACTGAAGGAACTCAGATCCTTCCTAGGTCTCGCAAGTTACTATAGAAAATTTATAAAGAATTTTGCAGCCATCGTCAAACCACTAACTACGTTCCTCAGAGGAGAGAACGGTGGCATATCAAAGAATCAAAGTGCAAAAATAAAAATCACTTTAGACGAACCTGCACTAAAAGCACTGAACATAATAAAAGAAGAACTACAAGCCCAGGTCGAACTCTTCCAACCAAATTTTAACAAACCTTTCGAATTAACCACAGATGCTAGCAATTACGCTATAGGAGCCGTATTATCCCAAAACCAAAAACCCATATCATTTATTTCACGAACGCTCAGTGAAACAGAACAGAATTACTCCACAAATGAGAAAGAGTTACTCGCAATTGTATAGTCACTACAAAAACTACGCAACTACTTGTATGGTATAGCAGATTTAACAATATACACCGACCATCAATCTCTAATATTCTCCATATCAGAAAAAAACCCCAATACAAAATTAAAAAGATGGAAAAATTTCATTGAAGAATATGGTGCAAAAATCGTTTACAAACCCGGACATCAGAACGTGGTCGCTGATGCCCTTTCTCGTCAGCAAATAAACAACACTTTAAATTCTGATGACTCCCAACATTCAGCACAAAGCTCACCAACACAAAGACTCAAACGAGTAAAAAAACCAGTAAACTCCTTTAGAAACCAAATTATTGTAAAACGGTCAGATCAGAACCCCATCGAAATATTCTCACAAAACATATTTTCTAACAGCCGACACACGATCTTTTTTAATACGAAAACTGTATTACTAGATAGACTAAAAAATGTAATTAGACCAAAGATAACTAATGCTATACAAATAGACGAGCAAATGTTATTTTACGTCGAAAATGACATTATCAACACATTTCCAACTGTATCGATTGTACTAGCGCAAAAATTGGTGGACGATATTACCGAAACCGAACAACAAGAACAGATCATACAAGACACACACAGACGTGCTCACAGAAACTACAAAAACAACGCACAGGAAATCTCGCTCAGATACTACTGGCCAAACATACGTGACGCTTGTAAAAAAGAAGTACAAAACTGCGAAATCTGCCTCACAAACAAGTATGAACGCCGACCAAATAAACAACCAATAGGATCAGCACCGATACCGAACAAAGTAGGCGAATACATACACTTAGACTTATTTTTTATGAGCAACAATATGTACATTAGTTCAACCGACAAATATTCCAAATTCTGCCATTTGAGACAAATACCATCAAAGAAAGACACATACAAATATGTTGACGAGATACTGTCACAAATATACCCAAACGCAAAGTTTGTAATGACTGATAACGAGTCAACATTTACTGGCATATGTGCACAACAAATATACAAGCGATTACAAATAACGCATACCAAAACTCCAGCCTATCATTCGACAACAAACGGTCAAGTTGAAAGAACGCATAGCACAATTATCGAACTCACAAAAGTTTTAGCGCATCAACACAGTTCGGCTCCCGACGATCAGATATTTGAAGCAGTCCGACAGTACAACAAAACAATCCATTCGGTAACCAACCACAAACCCGAGGACGTGTTTTTCAATCAAAGGGAATATCCTGGCATCAAAGAGCGTCTTCAACAAAACCAGCAAAGAGTTTTGCGATACCATAACCGTAATCGGAAACAGCTCAAATACAAAGAAGGAGAGGTAATATATTCAAAAACGCATAGACGAAACAAAAACGGAAAAAAATACGTGAAACATATAGTAAAAAAAGACAACGGAGAAACAATAACGACCAATAAAAAAGTAATTATCCATAAAGACAATATCAGAGCAAAAGCATGTACGGAATAGTATTTACCTTACTTTTCTCTATCGCACTTTGCGACAATATTATAGATTTAAGCCATAGGAAATATGTGCTAGTAGAAACTGATCCTGTTTACATTTATCAGGATACAGCTTTCTTGTATCACATATCCAATCTCTCAAAAATATTGGCGCCATACGAAAGTATAATGAAATCATCATTCAATCTAGAAGACCAACCCCAAACTCAAATTTTAGTAAACAAAATCGAAACTCTGAAAACTCAACTCATTCCCAATATTTATAGATCCAAAAGATCACTTAACTTTCTTGGTTCCATGTTAAAATTCATCACGGGCACACCAGACCACGATGACCTTGTGGAAATAAAAACTTCACTTAATTTGCTAATAGAGAATAATAATAAGCAAAAATTAATTAATTCACAGTTCGAAAGAATACTCGAAAGCCTTGATCCCAAAGCAATAACCGAAAACATTGTTATATCAGAAGTTTATAATGAACTCAAATCAATAACTAACACTATAAATTTTGCAAAAACTAATAATTTCTATTCTGGCACATTAAATTTGAAAGACGTGTACGATTTAATAAACCATGAAAAGTTAGATCTTCCAATAATTAATATATTAGAATATGCCGACATTCATATATGTTACCTACAACAAACAATTATAACAATATACAAATATCCTATCCT
Organism: Bactrocera zonata; assembly: GCA_037783105.1. Classification (NCBI taxonomy): domain Eukaryota; kingdom Metazoa; phylum Arthropoda; class Insecta; order Diptera; family Tephritidae; genus Bactrocera; species Bactrocera zonata. The sequence goes on along the minus strand of JBAWJQ010003064.1, from coordinate 50,956 downwards.
TGAAACTAAATGTAGCTTATTTAATGTATATCCTTTAGCATATAAGCATGGTAAAATTAATTTAGACCCTAAGATCGCAAAGTGTAACGATTATCAAAGAATATCTAAATGTAGAAATTATATGGGTAACTTTATTTGTAAATCAGAACCCGCTGACAATTGTACTATAAAAATATTAGAAGACAAAACAGCACAATGCGAAACAACCCACGAAAATAATGCTCCACTTCGCATCCTAGAGAATGGATACATTTTGACAGATTACCAGCATACTTGGAACAACATGCATATATCAGGCCCTAAATTGATACACTTCAATGAATCCACGAACATCGATAACATGACATATTACAATCATCAAAGACAACTCAGAGAAATAATACACAATCAACACAACGAAAAACTTGAAGTACTCCGTATCCTTTCTTCAAACTCAATATACAAATTCAGCAATATCCAAACACTCTCAACATTTTTGATACCTATTGTAGAAAATCCAGTACATTTTACGTTCTTCATCATAATAGGATTCCTTACTTTAGTAGTCACCACTTACGGTATGGTACACCTCTGCCGATATCGCGTAAATAGAAGAATGCTTCACAGACAAAGGCAAATTGACGAAATATACGAAGTCGAATTGAATCGTCTTCAACAACAACAATCTGTAGCAGCATAGCGAGGACGCTCAGTTTTAAGAAGGAGGGGAGTTAACGACATAGCCTCGCTCCGGATCACACACACTCACATACATCTTATCTCCTAATATACATTCCGAACAAAGGCGAACTATGTATGTAAACCGATAGAACTCGCTTTGACATGCACTATCAGTCGAACAATAGAAATGAACATGCATTATCTAGAAAGGCATTCTCAACATGTAAACAACAAACATCTGGCAATGGAATAATCCACTGCGATAACCAACTCCGCATCTCAAGTAATAGCAAGATAGCAGATATCGAATTACGACAAAGAAGTCGCATGCAGATAACAGCAGCCGCATTTCATTAGTATAAATAGCTGTAAGATCTTATATTAAAAGTTAGTTCTTAAGAATATCAATAAAGGCACGCATTTCGGCGTATAAATAAAATTGTTTAAATTCTTGAACTCATATCGTGTAAACGATATTAACTCGCGGCTTTAAGCTTTCAATTGAGACTCCGAAATCTGGGTTCCGAGACAGGTTTGGCTTAAATTCGCCACGGGATTTATACTTCAGTAGCATCTTTAACACTATATATGAAAAATTCACTATTACAAAAACAACAAACCTTGACTGTTTTGATGTTATGAGAAAACATTTGACATCCTTAGTCATCTGACAACTGTAAATTTAAATTTGTTGTGCCCGGCAAAATTCACAAAAAAACTGAGGAACATCCTACATTTAGAAAACATATCATTACTGGTGGCGAGACGTAGATTTATGAATAAGACGTCGAAAAAATCAAGCACGTCCCAAAAAACTAGCGAATGGCGCTCCAAAAATAATCCATTCGAGTCCAGTACCGAGAAAACCGAAACTTATAGCAAGTGTATGAAAAGTTGGATTAGGTGTGAGTAAGCTTGCATTGCCTCAGAAGCCTATTTTGAAGGGGATAATAAAAATTTGTTTCAGTCCGGGTCAAATTTGATCCGTTGATATTTTTATTTCGACTCCGTAAATGACTCATTGTTCCTCTACCGCGCAAGGACGAGAATGCCAGTTAACGCTTTCAACGCCTTTTCAGCACTTTTCTTAACTATTGCATAATAAACTTGTATATATACATATGTATGTATGTATGCATATACATATGTATTCCGCTTACGCAACGTAGATTCTGCAACAATTGCCAACTAACAGTTTATGATAAAGCCGGCATCCTTTCGCTACCACTGCGGTGGTGGCTTATTTGTACCATGTTGCTGATAAGAAATATCTATGGCTATACACCCGCCAGTCAAGTAAGCAAGCAAGCCAACAAAAAAAAAGGAGAAACTATTCAAGGCATAATAGCAAACTGTGTGTATTGTGTAACTTGCCAGGGTTTCTCGAAGAAACTGTGCTACTTTTGTACTTGTGCTTGTTTTTGCTCCCCATCATCTTTCCTTGGTGTCTGTATGTGTGGTTGTGTGTGCTGGGGGTTTATTCATTTCACGCAGATTACTTAGATTAGCTGAAATTCACTTCAGAAATTTATGTGGCATCGCAGTAATTGTGCCGCCGCCGCCGCTGCCGCTGCTCACTTTTCGTTGCCTACTGTTAGGCGTACGGCAGAACGGAGGGTTAAATTAGATTGCCCTTTAGCTGCCATGCTTTATTTGTTCTCTTATTAAATAGCTTAACTGGCTGACTGAGTGGCAGTGCGCGCAGTTCCAGCCGCCGACCAATTGTTGGTGCCTTTGTTCGCTCAGTCCATTCAATGTTGCCCGGCGTCGTAGATGCTTAACGTTGTTGCTTATGAATTGCCGCAAGTTGTTTTTTATTGCTAATAAGATTTTTTACATCATACACCCTGGCATGTGCTTCCCCATTCAACCCCGTCGTTTGTGTTGCTGGTGGAAATGCTCACTTGCATACCAAAATTTAACATATTTTTGTTTTTGTTTGTGTTGTTTATGTTGTTTTTATTTATTTCTGTTGCACGCTATGTGCTATAAACGAGCTATATAGATTTAGTGGGGCACCTTGTTGGATTAAAGTTACTGAACTTTTTTTGTTTCCTTTTTTGTTGGTATCATTTTTGGTTTCCACCGTATTTTTTACCTCGGTATCAGAGACTGTGCAAGGGTATTATAAATTTGTTCGCTTGCCAGTAGCTTTTTCAAACATCCGCAGCCCACATAGCGAAAAATTATAATTTTTTCACTTTTTTCAAATAATTGACTATCATCTGATCAAATTTGACCCGGACTGACAAAGATTTATGACAAAGAAAACAACATTTTCAGGGATTTTATTGCAAATATTTATTATCGGCTGGAAAAGAAACTCTCGAGCCAATGCAAACAATATGCCATACACTTGCTATTTGTCTCTGCAGGGATGCTTTTGTGGATAAACTCTATAAGTCCCTCATTCTCGTCCTGCTATATGTGGCAGAGGGTTGGACGATGGCAACATCTGATGAGTAGAAAGAGAAAGACCTACAATCTGTTGGACCAGGTGGAGAAAGACCTGGCCACTCTTGGAATCTCCAATCAGCGCCGAACAACGAAAAAGAAGAACGACTGGCGCGCTGTTTTAAACTCGGCTATACCGGTGCCTACGCCAATGAAGAAAAAGAAGGAATGCTTTTTTTTTTTCGTTTTGGCTCTCGCTTAGAGCGGCCATCACTAAATTATTGGACAGTTTAGACGTCATATTCCTAAACCCTGGTTTCGACATCAATAATGAAACGTCTACTCGTCCTCGTTTGGGCAAAAGATTTAGGTCTTTTGGTACGAGTCTAGTATTCACACGCTTCATACCCAAAACATTAACAAAAATGTGTTAAGTCGATCCATAACAGTTGCTAGATCCTCTCTGATCCCAATACTAAGATTTTTAGGCATTATTTTGTTAACTTTATTCACAGAAACACAAAGAAATTTAGGAAAAAATGTATCGATTCGGTTCGCACGAACTGTTTATATGGACCAGTCCGGGTCAAATTTGATCTGACGTTTAAAGGGCATTTTATACTTAAAATTACTTTTAAATTTTAGTTTTGCCGACTATTTTCAAACATTTTTTATCTGCCTTCTTAAATCATGTGCCATGCCGAACGGCTCTAGCCTTTCCTTACTTCCTTGCATTTGCACTGCTTAACATAATTTTACTTTTCATTTCAAGTTGTCATTGCTGTTATTGTATGCAATTAAATGAATTCGTCTTATTGCTCTTCTTTTCTAAATTTTAATTGGAATTTCCCTCAGTTCGTTAGTCAGTCATAAAGGCGCAGCCAAATTGTACTTAAATCATTTGGAAAATTGTCGTGGAATTTCACAAACAATTTTATTTATGATTTTGGGAGTAAGTTGTAAATGGCTTTGTAAATATTGTAAAAAAATAAATTTGCTTAAATAGCAAATGCTTGAAAAACATCAAAAAATGAACTGCCAAAAGGGTACAACAAAAAATCAAGTATTCTACAAACTTTAAACCACAAAATCATCATTAGTCCTATATACATAGTTTTACCTATAACACACTATGTAGTCTTTTATAAATTCAGAGTAGATTTGTTATTTACCCTATATTGAATAAATTATGAATCTCGCTTCTGCAGAACTTGTATACTGAAGAACCAAAAGTCCTTCTTTGCAACTTCATATTCAACCAAATTTAATGTTGCGATAATTTCGGACGGCTTAAAGTTAAGTGGGCTAGAAATTTGAAGTAAATTTAAATGCATTCATAAGCCCTAGTGAATTTCAAAAAATCGATATTGTGCTTTACATTTATGTATGTATATCGATTGTAACATACATATTATATATTTGATAATTATTGTATAGTACTTTTTTGTAATCCGCTCCCATAAGTTAAGTTAGGTCAAGTGACCGGTCCCATAACATTGCCAGGATTACACTAAGACCGCTATGTTAAGTCCAAACAGATACCAAACATTAAGACATCCTAGGTTTTTGTAACCTAATCCCCGTTAGGATGGTAAGGATTAGATAAGTTGTCATCGAGGTCATCCGCGGTAGGCCCAGGAAACGTGCTGTTTCGCCAGGATCGGACCATAGAGAGAGGATGTCAGATGTGTAGGATTAGCAGGGCATGCAAAGAGGTGGCTAGTGTCATGTGAGGGCTTGCTGGACATATGTTTGATATGTCAGGGTCGATTCTGATTAAGTAAGAGTTTAACCTGCTACATTATCCTGAACGAAGCTGCGCAAGGAGCACTCTCGATTCTCGCTGCCACACGAGCTCTTCGTCTGCAATGGGTGGTGGTTTGACTTCAAGTACGCCATTCACTGAGAGGGAGTCGGTGAAGGTGTTAATGACTCCACTATGAATGGCGGTCAGTGCATGTCTGAAGTTTGTTGTGCCCAAGTTGTTTTGCCTTGATCTGGCAAAAGCGGGACATTTGAGGAGGAAGTGTTGAGTCGATACTATCTCATCTTCATCCAAAAGACTGATGCAGCTGGCATCTGGAAAGATATGTAATGTTGTTGCAAGAATTCCCGTCGGACAGTGTCCTGTCAGTACTCCTACAACCACTGAAAGGTGTACCTTGCAGAGAGCGAAGAGTTCCCTCAACCTCCTGATATTTACCCTGGACCAGACGAACCTTGAAACTGCATAGCTACCAGACCAAAGCTTGCTGATTTGGTCTGCGGCCTAACAGGCCAGTAGATGGAAGGCAAAGTAGCTTCTACCTTTTTCCATTTAGCAGTGCCCGTCTTAGCATAGCCTTACAGATTCCTGCAATACCACTGTAGCCGGACACCCCGAAACCCCAACCGGCCTAATCATAAAATAACTTGATGCTAGAGACGCTGCACTATACCAGTTTTGAGGCACTGTCATCGATTTCAAGGTTAATATCGCTGCCCTACTATCGGTGTGGATAGTCGCCACTCTGAAGGAGGCTGCGCTCAAAAGCAGTATATGTATTGTTACCTTTATGACAGTCAACTCCGCTTGGAAAACGCTGAAGTAGCCAGGGATTCTACAACTGGAGCTGATGGAAAGTTGCCGATAACATACTCCTCCACCGACCCTCCCTGCAAGCTTTGATCCATCCGTTAAAAAGCTTACTGCGCCTCCCCTCGACTCCCATAACTTTAAACACTTTTTTTATGCAGTAATTAGATTCGGCGAGGAAACTTACTCCGTAACGGCTCGTTACGAACTTCTCAAATCTATTTAGCAGGTAATGAAGGAAGAAATCTTCTTCTGCTCTTCGGTTATAGCCGAGTTTACAACAGCGCACCAATTCCAAGTTTACCTAGGCCACACTCCACCTGGACTTTCCAAAGGAGTGGAGGTCTTCCTCTTCCTCTGCTTCCGCCGGCGGGTACTGTCTCGAATAATCTTAGAGCTGAAGTGTTTTCACCCATTCGGACGACATGACCTCACATGAAGGAAGAAATACTATTTTATATGTAACAATTTCGATTTTTGAAGCCGCTCTGAAATGTAAATTTCCCACAAAAAACGACTGCTTCATATGCAATTTCCATTTTCTCAAAAATCACAAATTTGACTTATCCTTCGGTCTTTATTGTAATATCGCTTTTATTTTTGGTTTTTGAATTCAAGACAGTTTTATGCAGAAATCTCTTCTTCATCGCCAGACACCTTTTTTTGAGATCCTCTTGTATGGATCGGCTACGGAATCACAGGATTATTAGTTTTAATAGTTACGCCAATTGTCCAAGGGGTCTGAAGGAAGACGATGTGGAAACATCTGGCCAAATTGTTCCTTACTACCTAGCCTTATTAGACTAAGATCTTACCAATTAGACCTTCCGTGAACCATTTCAATTAGCTTCAAATTATACTATATTAATGGCTTCAAGAAATTTTTCATAACCTCAAGGCACTTTGTCGATACATGAGGGATCAAGCAGTTCTGACATCTTAATGGTCTGTGGTTTCTATTGGGATTTCTGCAACACAAAATATTCACTTCATCAAACTGTTTATTTCCTTAATTGATCCTAAATAGAATAGAACATTTTCTTGTTTACCAACCTGCGCTTGTACAGCCCTTACAGCAATTCAAGCCACACATGTGCTAAGAAACTTCAATCAAATATTGAGTTATTTTGAAATTTTTTCGATACCTAACAAATCATTATTAATATTTTCGTGCGTACAAATGTCATCTATGTCCTTTGCGATTCTCCTTCACGTGTAGTGTTTGATTATATTTTCGTTAATTCGTTAAATGTCGGTGAATTTGTGTATGTAGTTGAATGGAAGAAAAATCCTAACCTAAACCTGTGTAAACGAATAATATTGGCGAATTGGAGTCGTAAATCAAATCGGTTTAAATTGAATTGGAACAACGGAAAAAGAACGGCAATTGCAAAGAGCCGATTGTGTGCGATTTACACATGTTTATGTCTGTGTGTGTGTGTGTGCTAAGAAACGATAGTGCAGTTAGTTACATAGTTTGTAAAGAATTTTTGGGATTTACAACAAATTTTGTTTTAAATATAATCTGATTTTGGATTAAATTTAAAGCTTTGCTGCTGAAAATCCGTAAAGAAAACTTTTGTGGAACTGAGACGCTTATGTAAATGTCCAGTGTAACTGTTTACTACGCTAGAAGTAATTTTCAAATTAACTCACACTCACACACACCTTCACTCAGACAATTCCCTACGCAATTCGGAACTTTTAACCAAAAAAACAACTCAAATTACATAAAAAAAAAAATAAATACGAAAATAAATTCTGAAAACAATAAAGCGCCAACAATTTGTGTTATTCTTCAAACAAGCTGCTGACGGAATTAACACGACAACGAGTGCAACAACAGCAAAGACTACGCGAATGGATGCGCAACAACAAGAAGAAGCACAACGTTACATCAACGTTGCTTTGCGTGAAATCAACACCGGCAACTATGATAATGCCATTAAACTGCTTAGAAAGGCAAAGGAGCTCTACCCCGATTCGCAGGCAGACGAGCTACAAGAGTTGCTAACCAAATTAAACGCCAGCGCTACGGCAACACAGCAGCAAAGCGCCGAAGGGGCTACCACCTCGGGATATGCTGCCACTGCTAATGCAGCTTACGGCAGTGATTCACCCACACGCTTGCGTCAGCGTAACAGCAACAACAATAGCGATGCAAGTGCTCCGCATGGCTACACCAGGGACCAACTTGATTTGGTGAAGCGCATAAATAAATGCAAGAATTTCTATCAAGTGTTGAATGTGTCGCGCACCGCCACGGATTCGGACATTAAACGCGCCTATAAGCGGCTCGCATTGCAATTGCATCCGGACAAGAATCAGGCGCCCGGCGCTGCCGAGGCTTTCAAACTGCTAGCCAATGCAGTGGCAGTGCTTACCGATGAGCGGCGTCGCAAGGATTACGATGCATCCGGCGCAAACACGTTGACGACACACGCCAGCAGCACGAATTTGGGTGCCAACCATCAACACGAACACTACAATGGCGCGTATTTTCATGCTGGCAGCACTTTTGAGTCGGCCTTCGGCGATGATATCACCGCAGAAGAGTTATTCAATATATTCTTTGGCAACTTTCCGCCACATGCACGCCCATCGCAAAGGCGCCCCTATCAGCCGGCTAATCAGCGTCAACCGCAGGAGCGTAATCAACAACCAAGTTTGGCGTTTGGTTTGATTTTGGTGTTGATTTTGATTTCGATGTTTTCGTCATTCCTTACATCCGATCCATTTTACAGTTTGGTGCAGTCGAGGTGAGTTTTGTGTTTCCCGTTGTTTTACTCAATTTCTTATTTTGCGTTTGTGGATTGATTTTGTTGCTTTTTTATATCTTCTGTGTGTTTACTTCATTTCTTCATATCTTTTTGCATTTTCATTTATTTGCTCTGAGTGTCCAAGCTTAAATAGAATGCAAAATACCTGGAATAATTCGATAAAAAAGCAAAGTTCTATAAATTTTTCCTCCGTTACCAAGTCCTAGGTTACCCAGATTTATGTTACCGGAATTGTTATGGATTTATATCCGCACAAAAAGCACATCTCTCCTGTCGAAATCATATATTTGTTTAGATTCCCTATTTATTGGGTGATCCATTTCAAGGAACTCTTCTTTTTTTCAGAAAAATGAAAAAAAAAACTTCATATTTAATGGGAAATGTTTATTATCATTCGAAAGAACTTTCTTTTGCATTTATTTTTGGAAGATTTTCTCTTTCAAATGTTGGTCCATCCGTTGAGTCCAACTTTCAATGACTCGATCGAGAATTTCGACTGGTAACTGGCGAACGACTCCCTTGAAGGTTTATTTAAACGCCCAGGATTGACCGCATAGATCCTTAGACTACATATTCACACAGCAAAAAGTCTAACCGTGCGATATCACACAATCTTGGTGGCCAATCGACTGGCCCAAAAGGTGAAATTATCTCCTCACCGAAGTATTCTCTCAATAAATCCATTGATTGATGCGATATGTGGGAAGTGGCGAAGTTTTTAAAAAAGTACCTCTATTTGGATCATCTGTGAATAGTTTGCTTGTCAGACCAACACCTAAGATATTTGCTTGCTGTTCTTTTGTCGTTGTTTGCGATCTTTTACCTTCGTCCTTCCATCTGCTTTTTTGTGTCGCAAAACAATTCCTGATTTGGAAATATCGACCGGTACTTTATCAGGTAATTTTTTTCACCTGACCTTTATTGACTTCACAGAATTTTGGTTTTTTCGATTTAAATCAATTTTAGGCCCGCCATTCACTAGATTATTGGGGAGATTTGACGTCATATTAATAAACCGACGTCTCGTCACCAGTAATTATGAAATTTAGGGTCCTCAGCTGCTTCGTCTAGCATCTTTGTCGATGTATACTTGACCTCAGTTTTTCAAAAGATTCATGTCTTTTGGCACTAGGCTAGCATTGACACGTTTCATACCTAAAACATTAGTCGATCCATAAGAGATCTTGAGATCCTCTGCTATCTCTCTGATGCCAACGGTTGTAAACCTAAGTAATTTCCGATTATAAGACTCATGCTAACTTTATTAAATTCACTCAGGTATGGCGATCGTGAAGGTTCAGAACTTAACCTGACCGATACTGGAGCCAAATAGTTCTCGATGAATTGAATATCATTCGTACGAACCTCAGATTATTGCATATTTTTGCTGCAACGACCCACCCTGTAAGCGGAGGCATTCACGTTTTTTGTTTCCGCGGGATTTTGTTGTGAAAGTAAACACTGTCTATAAATGGATTTGTGAAATCTGCACACCGATGCATTCTCCCCTGAAGCAAGGCCAGCTGAGGCAGATGAAAAATACAAAAAAAACTGAATTTAAAATTAATGCCACCACTAAGCCGCTGGCCAGCTGTCACCTGTCGCGCTCATTTCATATAACGAGGCTTTCCCGCGCTCTTGAATATTCCATTTTGCGTTCTGTTTAACCTGGGCACATACGGTGGTAGGGAAGTGCGTGTGTATGCACTCAAATTCCCTACCCTTGGCAAATGTATTTAATGCGTTTTTGTTGTTGTTTTTTCTTCATTCATTCTTTCATTCATACGTTTACGTGTATCTTTTGCCACTATAAGCAAGTAAAATTCGACTAACCACAATTTTCTTCGTCGCTTAAAAATACAATGAAAACAACCACTTCTGCCACCATACATACAAACACACGTGCATACATACACGCTAATAGCAAATATCCCGTGCAACGTGAGACGCAACACCTCTCCGTGCCGTATTATGTAAAGACAAGCTTCAGCGGCGATTATCAGGGCTCATTGGGACGTTTAGAGAATTCCGTCGAGGAGGATTTCATCTATACGATGAAACAGAATTGTTATCGCGAACGCAGCTACCGTAAGTAATCATAAATATTTATGGCCAACACAGACCAATAGCAATAAAAAACAACAACAAACTTTCCTTCTACTTCTCGGTTATCGCCTGCCTGTGTTGACTAACACCCTTCGTCATCCACTTACCGCGGCGACCAACTTTAACCTCACTTCCGCAATCACCGGATTTGCAACTTTCGCCTCTGTTGCTTGCTTGGTTGATACGTTGTGGTGGTTGCGGCGACTTGATGATTGCGCCACACATCGGCACGCAGGTGAAGGCATGATGGCACGTGCACGCAGTTACGGCAGCAGCATGAAGTTCGCACAGGCACAAGCACTGAAAATGCCATCATGTGAGAAGCTATCGAAAATTGGCATAACACGCTATTCGCTTTACTAAGTGTTTGTGCAGTTGCTGACGCCAGCGAGAGTGCGGAGTATGGAATTGTAATGGCAACGTGCGGCAATCGCGCATAATTACTCGAATTAGAATTATTGGAGTTGATGAAATTACGCTTTTTGATTCTGAATGCGACCGAACTATTAATGCATGTCTGCTCATACAAAATTATTGTGTGTTATATTTACAGTATTGGCTTAAGCCGGGTAACCAATGCGTATATATACATACATTCGTGTATATCAATTTAATTATAGAAACATATAAATAAAAGCAAATAATTATCGAAGACTTGAATGGCTGTTTATTAAGCCCTAAATTATTATGTATTCATAAAACATCCTCTTCAAAATTTATGCGTCCATCAAACAGGAAAGCGTAGCTCGTTTACTCGGTATCGTTAGAACAATCTATTAAACACAAATTGTCGTTTACGAGACTCAAAGTCATAGTATTAATATATATGTAAGTGTCAATTCGATAAATTAGTGTAATTTGGAGAAGTTAATTGCAATAAATAAATGAAATACTTCAACTTCTTTCAAAGTAGTTGCTAAAATGGCGTATTATTTTTTTTTAGTGATTGCTTAAGTGGTGAATTTGGACCCCATATTATATTTAAATGCTCTCAATGTTTATTCACGCTTCTACTTTCCTATTTCTCCTTTACACTTACTTAGCTACAGCCTGAATACACTAAACATGATTTCTTAAAACTGATTAAGGAAGGATTAGGAAAAATCCTTCAACGCAGTTATAAATGTATGGATAATCGTTTAAAGGAATCAATTAAAAGAATCTTGCCTAATTTGACAAAAAAACTTATATACAATAGAGTATACTTACGGAAGTCTCTTTTAAATATTTATAAGTTATATACTACTGTGGAAAAAAATTAATAAGATTTATAATTTAAATTAAACCCATTCGTCGAAATATTTTTATTTAGGTTGGTATAACTGTAAGTGACAGCTCTGCCAATTTTCACATCAAACTAATCATTAGTGTATACGCTTGTCTTTCTGAAATACATAAAATGCATTCGGCGATTTCCATTAAATTTTATGTGTGAAATCAAATTTCTGGTGCCGAAACGTTCAGACTGTGTTATGAGAACCACGTCTATGACGACCATCAACATCAACTGATGTTCCACACGTCAAAAATAAGAAAATTTGTGCCTAATTGTCGACGATTGGTTAATCGTTAATCAGAGATTCGACTGTCATCGTTAGAATATCGGAAGGATCAGTGAAAAACATTTTTAAAGGTCATTGGGCCTAAGAAAAGATAAACAGCGTTGCGTTAACGCCTGGGAAACAATGCTTTCCGACTACCAGAATATCATGAAACGTATTATTACTGGCTATGAGTCTTGGATGTACGGCAAAATATCGTGCTAAAGGCTGAGACGAAGCCGAAAATACTACGTGGAAGCAGGTCAAAGATCAAGGTAGTGTTGACAGTTGTGAGATGCACTCTTAATTACTTCAAACTCGGCAAACTATCACTATAGAAAGAATACTATTTGAGTGTCGTTTGCTATTCGTAAAATAGACCGGGAATAGAGGACAGAATAGATTAAATTAAATTAAGAATTTTAAAATTATGAACAAGATCTTAAGAAGTATGATATTTTTGTAACAGTTAAATTATGACTTTATCTTTGATGCATTTGAAACTACTTTCATGATAATATTTTATGCAATACACCGTATATACTTAAAGATTAACCATTTCCAAAACTTTCAAGTGAAGGTCGTGAAGTAATAGAAAACTTTACTCATACTAGTCATCCATCCACCTCTGTTAATGACATCAGAGAAATAGCAAAAGTACTCAACTTGCCTTAAGAACCGACTCAGCACATTTTGGTTAATGTTTTGGGTATGAAGCTTATCAATTCTAGACTCATAAGCAAAGCAAAACAAGTAAGGAAGGGCTATGTTCGGGTTTCACGCAACATTTTATACTCTCGCATGATAAAGTGATAATCGAGATTTCATTATCCGTCATTTACATATTTTTTTATTTTGCTGTAAAATTAATTAGATTAGATCAATTTGTGTACTTTGAGTATTGAATTGTATTTTCATTTATATGTATGTATTATCCAGAGAAGGCATCAGATGGAATTCAAAATAGCGTTATATTGGAAGAAGGCGTGGTTGTGAACCGATTTCACCCATATTTCGTACATGTCATCAGGGTGTTAAGAAAATATTATATACCGAATTTCATTGAAATCGGTGCAGTAGTTCCTGAGATATGGTTTTTAGTCCATAAGTGGGCGACGCCACGCCCATTTTCAATTTTTAAAAAAAGCCTGGATGCAGCTTCCTTCTGCCATTTCTTCCGTAAAATTTTGTGTTTCTGACGTTTTTTGTTAGTCGGTTGACGCACTTTTAGTGATTTTCAACATAACCTTTGTATGGGAGGTGGGTGTGGTTATTATCCGATTTCTTCCATTTTTGAACTGTATATGTAAATGCCTGAAGGAAACGTTTCTGTAGAGTTTGGTTGACATAGCTATAGTAGTTTCCGAGATATGTACAAAAAACTTTTTAGGGGCGGGGCTACGCCCACTTTTCCAAAAAAATTACCTCAAAATATGCCCCTTCCTAATGCAATCCTTTGTACCAAATTTCACTTTAATATCTTTATTTATGGCTTAGTTATGACACTTTATAGGTTTTCGGTTTCCGCCATTTTGTGGGCGTGGCAGTGGGCCGATTTTGCCCATCTTCGAACTTAACCTTCTTATGGAGCCAAGAAATACGTGTTCCAAGTTTCATCATGATATCTCAATTTTTACTCAAGTTACAGCTTGCACGGACGGACGGACAGACAGACATCCGGATTTCAACTCTACTCGTCACCCTGATCACTTTGGTATATATAACCCTATATCTGACTCATTTAGTTTTAGGACTTACAAACAACCGTTATGTGAACAAAACTATAATACTCTCTTTAGCAACTTTGTTGCGAGAGTATAAAAACGACGTCGAGTAGAGGTTCCAAAAGAAATGCTTTACAGAGTAGCTGAGTACCCTACATTTATCGAACAAATCGTTACTGGTAACGAGACGTGGCTTTGTGAAAAACTGTACAAAAATCTAGCGAATAGCGCTTCAAAAATGAGTTGAAAATTTAAAGACAACTTTAAAGATCAAAAATCAATGTGATACTCACAGTTTTATTTGATTACCATGTTACCAACCGGTCAATAATGAATACTACTTGGTTGTTGTGCAGCGTCAAATTCGTCGTACAATTTTTCACCACAATAATGAGCCGTCAGATTGTCATGATGTGAAGTCTTTTTCGTCAAACACGTAACGGGAATAATCGCTTAGCCCTCGTTTTGGCTGCTTTTGACTTTTTTGTTCTCGAAACTGAAAAATCGCCTTCGGGGAACGCGGCTTGACTTCATAAGCCTTTGAAAGTCATTCGATGAAGGCCATCTTAACGAAGCTTACAACAAGTGCATGGGAAATTGGATTATGACAACAATTTTTCTAGTCCTCAAAACACTTTTCATAAGCACTTGTTCAGATGGCCTTTAGGTCCCTCAGCAAATTTTGTTTTATCTCTTCGACAGAAAACGGGCTCCACAGAGCTACAATTTCAGTTTGGCGAATAAGAAAAAGTCACACAGAGCCAAACTGGTGAATACAGTGGTTGATTAATGGTATACGTTGTGTTTTTGGTTTTAAATTCGGTCACAATCGTGCTCTTTTTGAAAATAATTCAGCTTTATCTGGACGAGTTGAGTAAGAACGAGTTTCATACCCAAAATATCCACCGAAATCATTCGTTGCGGTCTCTTGCCTGACGATTTTCAAGCACCATATCCTTCACTTTTTTAATATTTCCATCAGTTGATCCGGTCAATGATCGTACAGAATGAGGCCTGATATTAACAATTTCTCGACCGTCTTTGAAAGCCTTTACCACTCGTATGCTTGTGTTTTTGATAAAACTGCACTTACAAGCAATTTGGTTTCTTTTTCGGATAATTCGTTTCGATGAATTGCATTATTGCGATTGCAGAACAATCAAGGAGAAGGCAAGGTCTCAGAATCGACAGCATTCCATCGACCAGATTTGCATCTTCTACAGGTGACACCTTAATCTTCAGTGTGCTGTATGCAACGCTACAAGCTACGTCTTTGGAGAGACTCATAACTTGTCTGAATCTTTACCCATAGCTTGCTCCCAGAAAAAGCTGCGCGCATGGTATTTATTCTTATGGCATCCTATAGTATAGTTGTTTTTACCCCAAAGTTTTGCTGACATGAAACGAGCTCTAGAATGGTACCAATCGCCTCTTCGCATAAATACTCAAATCGACTCATATAACCATACCTAACTACTTTCTTTCTGAGTTGCCTTGGAAATCCTACAATGTAACAACAATAAGTTATTCGAGCTCGTTCTGGACTGATTGGCAAGTCAGTGGTTTATGGAATATCTCACATCCTCGCAATAATTTTATTGAGACTTAAAGTCACCACGGTATTTGCTATTATAGGCACGAACTCCAGTTCACTGAAATCGATACTATACGAGTACATTGTCAAATTTCAATATCAAAGTGTGGACCAAACCGCTTGTAGACTTACGAAAATAGCCTCGGAGCTTACTAAACAACAGCGGCGACTGGGCGCGAAATTGACATTTTCCCGCATTGTTTTCACAGGCAGCCGGAGGCAACGAGACGAAAGAATAACAAAACGTTGCAACTGCAAACAAATAGGCGACCTAAAAACAAAAATAAAGAGTGGAAAATTGACTTACAAAAAATTCAAAAGTGAAATGCGGAACGATTTTGCCAATGGACATCCAGCGAGTATTGGAACCAAAGCAACGGGGGATATAGAGGCATGTTTGCGTTTATTGCATTTTCTTTTTAGGCAAAGGCACCAAGCAATCGTGTAATAAAAGGGTAAATCGCTTTTTGTCTGCTTCTAGCTTTTTAATAAATTTAACGCCATCACGCCTCGCAACGCAACCGGTCACAGCTCTCTACAAATGACTCAGTTCATTTACACACCCACACACATACACACACATGCATACAATATTGCATACAAATGTATATTTATATTTACCTTTGTGCCAACACCACGACCATTGGCGTCTATTAGAGGGTCCTAATGATGGTTTGATAGCGAGAAACCAAGGACAATTGCGGAATATAAAAAAAGCATTGGGAATGGAAATGGGAAAGGAAAATAACCATTAAGTCCGACACTTCTATTCCCACAGCGCAGCAATTCGTTGACACAAAGTGAGTGGATCACCCTTTCAGTTGGCCTAATAGGGTTGACAACCAGGATAGACCACATTTGCGCCGATAGTGTGTTTATGTGTGTGTTTGTGTGTCTGTGCAAGCTTTTGCGTGCGTGTATGTGCATCAGGACTCCATATTAAATGTGTTTAAATAAAAGTTCAAGCAATATGGCAGCTCAACATGAGAAATCCCAATAAAAGCAAGAGGAAAGAGATTATGTATGAAAATGAGGCAAATGACTTGGAAAGGAAATAAAAATGGGACGTGCAGTGGCGGCAAATGTATTCTAGATTAAACTAAAAAAAACAGAAGATGAAGTAAACAAAAGCACGGAATAAAACTAGTGTGAGCGCTGCTATGAACTAGAAAAACAGCAAAGCATGAAAGAATATGAAGAATTGGACTCGAAATGTAACAGTGCACTAACTTAGATATTTATCTTAATATGTACATATGCAATTACCTACACACATATACACATGCATATATACATACATACATAAGTACAAGTAGAGGTATAAATAAAAGCAGGACTGCCGCTCCACTTCGCCGGCGACTGACTCGAAAATATTACGGATGCGTCGTGTAAATAAAGTGCAGCAATTGACTTTCTGCTTTCAGCTCCTTCTCTATCTTTGCTTACTTTATTTTTTACATATTTTTTATATTTATTCTGCTTTGCTTGCTGGAAATCTCCAGGCGTTTCACGTAGCCGCACAGCGTGCATTAAGTAAACAAAGTTAAATTTACAAACCCAACAGTGAGTGAGTCCGAATCACTCCGCCGTGTGTGTTGCTTTGTATGTCTAAACTGGTGTAGTTAGCGTAAAGAATTTCTACTTTTCTAAACTCGCTTGATTTTGATGCGACTCGAATAATGGGACTCGCTTTTCATAACCTGAAAAGGGTTCATAAAGTTTTCCAAGAAGTTTGTAACAACCAGAAAGTAATGTCGGAGATCCTATAAAGTACTCGTATATACATACTTATTGAGCCATTTATATCGAACAATTCCCCCAGTTTTTGTGATAACCGTCTGAAATATTACATAAACTCTTTCCTTCCTAAAAATCACCGTTACTGGTCTAGTATAGTATATAGCTACATAGGTTAGGTTATGTCGTGGTTCTGATCCTCGCACCAAATGTGACAAAGGATCCCACTTGGACAGCTGAGAACGATGATCGTTTGTGATTCCCAAAACTCTTAAATATGGATCACAAAACCCTTAATCAACCCAGCAACTACGCCAAGTTCGCCGCAGATGTCTACCCAGATGTTTCAATCTCAGTCTGGCAAAAGCTGGACAGTAGAGAAGAAAGTCTAAATGATTCCAGTTCTATACGGTTTGTCAATTTGCATCCGACAAGATATGTGGCTTTACTACATCTGAACCTAATGAACAGAGTCTAATCAGAATGCCAACCATGGCGGCGGGGTAAACCGAAGCTAAGCGCAGGTTCTTCAGAAACGTCCCACCGTCAGCAGGATCCGATAGCCGCACAAATTTTGATTGTTTACCAGCGATTGCCAAGCTCACGAGAAATCCATATATCCAACGCTAGAGCTCAAGAGGACAGTAGTCATATAAACTGATCGATCAAAATCAAATATTTGTAGGAAAAAACTTTTCTTTTAATGGACAATATGTTTTCAAGAAAATTGGCATAGAAGATTGCCCAAACCAACATCTATAATTCCTGTAGAGTTTAGTTTTAAGGAAACGGTTTGAAATCAACAACTTACGAGAACAAAAATTTACAAAACCTACGAGAGTTTGAGAAACCTGCAAAGTCAAGTTTCTTTCTTGTTTGCATCCCGCTTCGGATCTAAGGTACCTAACCCTGAAACGATATACTATACAAGTATTTTATTCAAGTAGTTGGAATTCAGATTTTCATTTGTTCTATTTGATAATAAGAAAAAAACCAGAACTAGTATTAACACCACCAACAATGTCAGCCGCGAAATCCTACGCAAAATAACTCTTGCTAACAGGTGCTACTTCGAACAGAGGAGGCAATTGAGAATTAGTCTAGAGACGAAAAAAGCCTACATTCTACAGGTCACTCATGGAGACTTACTCATAGAGGCATGGACGATGACTACATCTTATGAGTCGACGTTACGAATGTTAGAGATAAAAGGTTCTGCGGCAGATTTGTGATCCTTTGCGCATTGCCCAAAGGCGATTCGATGGAACGATGAATTGTACGAGTTACACGGCGGCATTGACATACAAGGTCTGTCGCAAAAGAAACAGGACTGTTAAAAAAAAACCACAAAAAATTAATATTTTTCAAAAGTTATATTTTTTTATTCAAAGTAGTTTCCTTATGCTTCGATACAGCGTTTAGCTCGGTCAATTAGCATTTCAAATGAGTGTTTAAGGTCATTTTTCGGAATGCTTTTGAGAATATCGGTCGTCGCCTTTCGGATAGCTGAAATGTCCTGAAACCAGTGTCCTTTCATGGGCAAATGAAGTTTTCCAAGTAGGTAAAAATCACAGGATGCCAGATCAGGTGAGTAGGGTGAGTGATTAATGGTTAATATGGAGTTTTTTGTCAAAAAATCAGTGACAAGCGTCGACAGATGACACGGCGCATTATCGTGCAACAGGCGCCTGGATCTGCCCTGCCCTGTATTGTGGTTGAGCACGACGAATGCGTGACAAAAGACGCTTAATAACGCCAAGGTGAAACTCAGCATTAATCGTTTGGCCAGGTGGGACGAACTATCGGTGTACAATACCCTCGGAATCGTAAAAACAAATCAGCATTGTCTTCATTTTTGACTTCTGAAGACGACTTTTTTCGGTGACTTCTGATCGTCACAGAGGTCCTCACGACCTTCTTGGAATCGCTTAAACCACTCAGGCACATTACTACGGGATAGGCACTGATCACCAAAAACTTTTTTCATCATTTGAAATGTTTCAGTAAACGTTTTCCCAAGTTTAAAACAAAATGTAATATTTGCTCTTTGTTCAAAATGCATTTTACGACCGATGACCAAAAGCTGCTGTCACTTTTTGATCGATAACATCGATTGTAGTTATCCAATTGTCTTAAAATTTTTACGAAATGTCAACAAGAGATCAAGCTTTTTATTTCATATACCCACCAATAGGTGGCGCCCCCAGAAACAGTTATATTTAAAAAGTTCTGTTACTTTTGCGATAGACCTTGTAGTTCATCGACTTATGAGACAGCGGCTATGCTGGCTAGGTCATGTCGTCCATATGAATGGAAAAACTTGACGCAGTACTCGCCGGGGGAAACAGAGGAAGACTTCCACTCCGATGGAGAGATCAGGTGGAGAAGGGCCTGGCTACACTTGGTATCTCGAACTGGCGCCAAATTGCGAAAACAAGAAACGACGCGCTGCTGTTAACTCAGCTATAACCATGTAGTGGTGTTTACGTTAGTAAAGAAGAGAAAGAATAAGAAAAAATAAAAAACTGTAAGGACGAAGACTCTTACCATTATAATTAAGAGCTCATACTTGGAAAGAACTTCTTAGAGGTTTCTAAGAACCTACTTTTCAGAGACCCAAACGAAAAATGGAAGTTTACGAGTCCACACCAATTTTCCAATGTTGTTTTAATCAATAATAAATCACACTTTTTTAATTTACTACAATTTTTCACTGGGAAACCATTCTCACTTCTAAACACCCCCACATTTACCCACATGCATATGCATGTGTATGTTGGTAGACAAACGACATTTACTTCGCTCCGTTTGTCAACACTGGCGCAGCACACTCAAGTCGTTTGGCCATACTTAAGCAGGAAATTTGTATGCAGTCGGATGAACGAGGACATTTCAGCAGGCACAAACCAACAATTTGCCATTTTTCCGTCATGTGTATTGGTGTGTATGAGTGGAACTGTGCATATGTATGTGAATGTGATAATGGGCGGGCGGGCAAATGCAAACCAGCAGCAGATGAGCTGCGAGGCGTCAATGCGCACAAATGAAATACAAATGAGACTGCTGCTCCTACCGCTGCCTCTGTCGCTGTTGTTGTTGTGGGTGTTGGTGGCACAATTTGTGAGCCAGCCCAGGCCGTTGGTGTGACATGACCATACACAGACACTTATCATACATATCGACATAACTCGGGTGTAGCAAAGGAATATATCCTTATACATTCACACATTCATATAAATGTATGTGTGCATGCATGTGTGAATATGTGTTAGTATATTTGTACTTTTTTGTTTGGGCAAACTTGTCGCACATACTTGTGGAAGAGCCCATCGTAGGGACTTCATGCTGATGATGTAAAATAATGTAAACAAATTCGGCCAAGCAGTCAAGGAATGCAGTCTTCTGGCGGACACGGATTAACTCTTATTCATATGTGCGTGCTCTACAGGCCGCACACACACACATCAGGGAACTGCAGTGGGGGTTGAATTGTGTTGTCTTTACTTACTGCTTATCGCAGTTTTAATGACTCGTTGAACTTTAGAAATGATTTTAAGGACTTAATTAGGGGATTAGACAACAAAAACTTTCCACAGCAAAATTAACATTAAATTGCAGAGCACATATTTGCATATGGTATGTAAGTAGAAGGAAGGAGAAGGAAGTAAACGGAGACTGAATATGGAAAACTATTTTGAGCGATGAAAATACTTTTGGAAAACACGCGTGTGTGCCATTTGCCAAGGAATAAATTATATACAGTTAAACTTCCCTAACTCGAATCACCATAATCCACGAAAAAAAAGTTCAAGTTAGAGAGACTTCGAGTTGTGGCAGGAAATTTGTATGAATTGATTCTCGTTTTTCCTAATACCAACCATCTGATCAAAATAGACCCGGACTGCCAAATAATAACAATAGCACAAATGTTGTGGTTATAACGGCAGAAACTATCACTCAAATAATTTTCCAAATGCGAGTTAATACTTGCGGTTAAAAACCGTCTACGTTCCGGTTATGAAGACCCGATTATTGTGGAAATGGCAGACAAATCTTTATTATCGCCTTTAAAATAGGCTTCTGTGGCAATACAAGCATGTCAATGCCTAATCCAAGTTTCCATACCAGTTATAAGCCTCGGCTGGGATGGCCAGTGCCAGATGTGATTTGCCATAAGCGAATTTTGATTTTATTTCGGTCTCGGCTCATTTTTGAGGCCCTATTTGCTAGATAGGGTCATCAGCTGCCTTGTCAAGTCCACTCCACTCGACTTAGTACTAGCTAGAGTAGAGTCTAGCCCTTATACGCTCCACACCAAAAACATTAACTAATGGATTCAATTCAACACGTTGATTTCCATCCCTGTTTCTTTAATTTTTTCAATGTTAACGTCAGTAGCAGAGGTGAATGAACGACTCCCATGAGGCAAGTTTTCGATGACTTCACGAACTTCACTGATTTCGTAGTCGTGATGCCTTTGAAAACACAAAATTTCAAGCAAACTCGGTTTTCAACTTTCTTTCATGATTTTTACCATGCAAACTCTAGACAAACTTTTCGTGCCAATCAATATATTTATGAAAACGCAGGTTCACACCGACATAAACGAAGATTTAAATGCACTAGTCCGGTTCAAATTTGATCAGATGGTATATCCTTCTGAGGACTGTCACATCATGAGCGTGCTGCGGAATTACTTGCAAAATGCTTCATACAGTTACAATAACAACAACAAACAAGTGAAGGTAGAAACTTCGTGTGTTGGAACTATGCAGTGTGATTGCAAAGGAAATAAAATGTAAAGAAATACATATATTCGTGTGTATGTAGCTTAGAGACATGCAATTTTCGAGCAAATGTAATTTTTATACTTTTAATGTCTCCGAAAAACTAGGTCAGCTAAGTTATTTTGAATAATCAGATTTATTGCCGCTTCGCCAAGGCATGCAGTGAGGATTGCATGCAAACTTACCATAAGCTTTAGACAAATATATTTACATTCTTAAATATAAATAAGAAGTCCTACCCAATTTAATACATTAATTTATTGGCATTTACTAATTTTCGCTTTTTACACACTTTTTTTCTTTTTCAAACTCAGGTGAAATCGATGATTTAATAGAGAAACTGAAAACGACCTCGGTGAGTGCGGAGAACACGACCAGTGAGAGCTATAGCAACACCAACAGCCTACTCACCCAAATATCCGCTACGAAAGATCCCAAACTCTTCGACAAACATGAATTGGCCGATCTCTTTATGGCCTTGGCACAATCAGAGGAATTGAACATCCGCAAGGAGGCAGCCAAATGCATTGCCGAAATCACAAAATCCGAAGTGCAACGCAAGAAATTCACAAAACGTGACATTATCGAAGTGTTTCTGAAATACCTGCGCGAGCTGCCGGCCGATGCGAATATGGAGTTGCCCATACAAATATGCCGAGCGCTCGGCAATATCTGCTACTTGAACGATGAGGCGCGCGATCTCATACTCGAGCTGCATGGCGATGAGGTGCTCGTGCGCCTGCTCGACATAACGCAAGTCGACGACGCGGAAAACGCATTGCAATTTATTAAAGTGCGCGGCGGTTTGCTTTCGAATTATCTATTGGGTGGCGAGGGTTTGGCTAAACGTGCACTGGAGTTGGACATAATGCAAAAGCTACAACAGATTATCACAATCGGCATGGGTAATGTTGAGGAGCATGAGGATCTGCTATTGAATACTCTACCGCTGTTGAGCATACTAACGGAAAATGCGCCCGATTTGAATTTCGATGCGAATCTCAACATACAGTTGTCGCATATTTTGGCTGCCTCCACAAATCCCGATTTAGCGGAAATGTGCCTTGAACTGTTGCATTATCAGGCGGAAAATGATGATGTGAAATTGCTGCTGGCAAAGGATGGCCTCTGTGAGACGATCTATAATCTGCTTGAGAAATATAAGACTTTGGCGAGTACCAGTGAGGCGCGTGCGCTCATGAAGCTGGCATGCGAATTGATTGTATTAATACTCACGGGAGGTAAGTGGCAGTGAAATAGGTCATATTGTTATAAAGTGGGATCCATTTCGAGGTTCCCTATTTTTCTAAAGAAAAAGCACAGGAACTTAAATATAATGGGGAATAGGGAGTATTATAATTTGAAAGAACATTCTTTGGAATTTATGTTTTGAAGATTATCACTTTCAAATGTTGTCCGCGGCTAAGTCTAAGATGGTCCATCCGTTGAGTCCAATTTTTGATGACTCGTTTGAGCATTTCAACAGGTAACTGGGGAATGACACTCGTGATCTTTTGCTCCAAGGTCTAAATTGAAGCGGAATTGGCCGCAAAGACTTTAGACTTCACGAAAAAATCTAACGGTGTGTTATCACATGATCTTGGTGCCCAATCGACCGGCCCAAAACGTGAAATTATCTACTCACCGAAATGTTTTTTTTAATAAATCCAATAAAATTGATTCCACCGGCCCACAAGCGATACCGTTGTTTTTTTGGATGAAATGTCAGCTCTTGAATCTCTTCATCCCAAATGCGACAATATTTTTTGTTTACATACCCATTGAGCCAGAAATGGTCCTCATCGCAGAAAAAAGTTAGCTCAAAAACGTCGGATCTTCTTGGAACTTTTTAAGAGGTCATAGAGCGATCGAGCGACTTCAGTTCAATTCAAGAACTCGACGTAACATGCACCAAGTCGTTCCATATGTCAGTCCGAGTTGCTAGGAACTGCGCTGAATCTACGCTGCTAGATTTTCTTCAATAATGAAATCACCCGTTATACCTAACCTTACTTTTTGTATCACACAGCGTATTATATTAAACGCATAAATATTAAATTGTATATTTTTATTATTTCACACACTTCCAGACGAATCTATGCATTATCTCTACTCGACGCCACTGCTAAAGAGCATGGAGGACTGGCTTGACTCGGAGGATATCGATCTGCTCACCACCGGTGTGCTTGCGCTGGGCAATTTCGCGCGCACAGACAGCCATTGCATTTATATGGTGGAAAATAAGATTATGAACAAATTACTCGATGTCTTGGCCAAAAATAATGGCGTCAAAGACGATGTGCGTCTACAGCATGCACTGCTGAGCGCATTGCGTAATCTTGTCATACCGAAGCCAAACAAAAATGCTGTCATACAAGCTGGACTTGTAGAAACCATACTGCCAATGCTGGAGATACATCAGCCGCCGGTCGTCTTCAAGCTGTTGGGTACTTTGCGCATGACAGTGGATGGTCAAGGTTTGTCATACATATAATATGTGTATACTTATATGTACTTGTATATGTACATATGTATGTATTTATATGATTTTTACTATTTATATATATAATCTTGCAGAAAAACTGGCACTGGAACTGCTACGCAATAAGACACTTATCGAGCAACTTGTTCACTGGAGCAAATCATCCGACTATGCCGGTGTCACAGGCGAATCGCTGAGGCTAATGGCTTGGCTAATCAAGCACGCCTATTTGGGTCGCATCGCCTACGCCTTGCCACGCAAAGGTGATGCACCGGTTGAACATTTCGCCGACAAGCTGCCACCGGAGGATTACGATCGCAGCAGCTTGCAAGCGTTCATCGCCATTGAAGGCACCGTCGAGGCTATGATCAACATGTTGACATCGCAACATTTAGTCATGCAAAACGAAGCGCTAATTGCCTTATGTATATTGTCTGTCGTGTATTTGACGAATAGCGCTGCCGCCAAAAGTGATGATGTGAATCTGGCCGAGATTTATATTAAATATGAAGTTGGTAAGAAATTGGCGGAATTAATACGTAAATCATCGGACACAATGACCAAGGAGATTGTGGAAAATTTGCAAAACTTTAATAATCTACTGCGCACTTCCGGCAAATTGGTGACGCACCTGGAGGAGAACAATATCAATGAGTTGCTGAAGTCGATACCGATACTAACCGAGTACTGCACACTCTAAAAGGATGCGCACTGTGCGTCCATTGCCGCCGGGTTGGGGACTCTTGTCAGTTAGGGAACTGGCAAAATCAATTTGATTTGATGAAGGTTTAAACACACGAGTGTCGAGGAGCGAGATAAAATTTTAACTTAGGGAAAAATGTTGGCAAATGCAAATTGTTGAAATTGTTAAAGAAAAAACGCGAAAATAATACATACATAAATAATGACTAGTTTATTATTTCTCCAAACACACAATTATATATGTATCTGCATATAAGTGCTGATAATGAAGGATCTATGTTTCGGCACCATGCAGTAACCACGTGAGAAGTAGATTTGCAAAGATGTCGTAGTGAACGATTAAGCGTTTTAGCATTTTACGCGTATTTTTTAGTGTTGTGACCATTTACTTACATACATACGTACATATAGACACTTATATATACATATATACTCACAGTAATGTATAAATGCGAAAGTATTAATGTGTCGGCGGTAAAAATGCGTATAGGCGGAATTTATAAGACACTATTTTGCATTAGCTTTTTGTTTTGAATACACTTTTTATATTTTTTTCTTTAATATTTATTTTTTTATAATTTGTTTACATTTTTTTTTAATAATTTGAAATTTTTTTTATAGTTTTTTTATCATTTTTTTTTTAACTTTTTATTATTATTTTTTTTTAATTTTTTTTTTATTTTTTTTTATTTTTCCTCTTAATATTTAATTTTTAAAATTAAAAAAAAAATAAAGGTCGTTTTTGGCTTGCTAAAAAATGGTAGGTATTGTTTGTATGTCGTATACAAAAAACGTACAGAAAAAATTTTCTAGTGATCGGATCATTCGTCTCCGGGTAATCACTCAAAAGCAAATTCGAATAAGCGCTGTTTTGAGAAAAACGCGTTTAAAGGTAAACTGATGACACTGGTTGACCTTAGCGGCTAACTCAAAATCTATTTCGGATATCGATTTAAAAATTTAGAATGTTATTTTACAACTTATAACAACTTACTAAAACATGAATATAAAGTTTTTTATTTATTTTTATTTTTATTATTTTATTTTTATTTATTTTATTTTTTTATATATATATTTTCTTTTATTATTTGTTTTTTTTTTCATTTTATTTACTTATTTTATTATTATTTTATTTTTTTAATTTCGCACTAGTTGTGCCCCTTAATATACATAATTGCGTAACAAACTTCGAGGCTTACTTTTCAGTTTTTTTGAAATAGTTAACATTCTTTGCCAACGCCAATTTCTTGACACTCGTCCACACCGAACTTTTGTTTTCCACCTATACGCAGGTGTTCACATAATACATACATTTTACATAATACAAATAGATGGCACAAAAATATGAAATATACGGTCATCTGCACCAATACAAATTATTTTAAATAATCAACAGTATATTGTGCATTTTATTTGATATACACTCATAAATATACATATATTGTATTATTAAAAAACTTAATGTCGCACATTAGTTTATAAGTAATAAGTATATAATAAAGTTGAGAGAGTCGTAGTGTCGCACATGCACTAGCGCTAGAACAACGATTTGCAGTCAGACTTGTAGTTTTTAGTAATAGCATATACAATATTAAAACGTTGTATGGTAATTTAGTAGTAGAAGAAGAAAAGTCTCATAAAATTCAAACTTCAGCAAAATTAAAAATTATTAAATTTTTTTTTAAAAGACCAACAGTTTTGAAAAACATAATTTGCAGCCTTTCATTTACTTTTTCAATCAAAAGCCATTTCGTACACAATTAAATGCATTAAAATCAAAGCATATAAACATAATTTACCGAATAAAGAAATATTATTTGTTTTTAACTAAAATGGTTTTTCGCGTATGCAAATTGGAATTTTTTATACAAATTTTTTTTTACTAAAAAATCATTCATCATAAATATATTTTTTTATGTACAAATTACATCTTTCACTAAGCCAAAGGCTCTCTTTTTGAAGAGTACTATATAATCATTTATGATATAAATTATGTACTTGGAATACTTGCATTTCTCTTCCTCATAAACGCTTCCTACTGCATGTAATTATTAAAAAAAAAGTTTTGGAATTTATATTTATGTATTTAATCTCTAAAATAAACAAAATGCAAGTGCATTGGAGATGTTTGATGTAGCACACATGTGCATACATAACAAAATATCTATCGTTTCGCAAAGTATTAATTATTTATTTTTAAATTAAACAAATAAATTATTTCTATTTTAAATAGTTTATAAAAGCACAGTATATAAGGTATGTTTAGGTATATACAAATATAATAACATACCTACATACATACTTAAGTCCTGGTTATTTACATAGTGAAGCAAATATCTTCTTAAAATAAAAGCTTTTTTATTCAATTATAAACCAATGTAATAAATATTAAAAAACAGACACTGCACCCACAGCATTTTAAACAAAAAAATATATAGTGAAAGTAAAGAAAATAGCATTTAATCAAGCAGCAACTGTATGGACGGTATTCAACTTCAATATTATGAACAATCAGCACAATACGAAACATAAAACGGGTGTTAAAAAACAAAAAACGTTTTCAAAGATCAAATTTCAAACATGCACAATATTGATTATTTAATGTTTTGCGCAAAAACTAATTTACTTGAATTAAATATATACATATGTGCATTTGTAGGTACACACATATGTACATACATACTGATAAACATGCACGCAAGTTTGTATATGAATTGAGTCAAATCATATACACAAAGTATTGTAATAAAATCGTTTAGCGGCATTTATACAATGTCATTATTTAATATATTGATAATTACATTTGAACATAAAAGAAAAATATGAGATTCAAATAAAATTTGAGAATAATAATAATTTTAAGTGAAGAAATTATACATCATACATTCTTTCGAAAATAAATATAGTCTAAGCAATGAAACCTTGTTAAAACTGCTCTAACACCACAAAATAAATCACCAAGAAATTCAAAATCAATAAATCGATGATAGTAGAATATGTGTATTTTATTTACTATGGCTTTGATGAAAATATAAATGGCGGCGTTGTTTTCAATATTATTATAAGTATATTAAAATTCGTATACTTGTAAGGTGAGTTAAGAAATACTCTTGACTTTGGGCAACACCACGCGAATGCAGATAATTGCCTGGCATATAAAGGTCAGACAAATTCTACCCTATTGGCTAAAGTCGACGGCTTTTATGTGAATGACACCTCCTGGCGGTTCAGCTGTTAATAACATAAGTTCAAGATGAAAGTTCGCAAGTGAAAATTCAGTCCTTGATGGTTCCACACGGTCTTTGTGCTATGTAGGGCAATCGAAACAGCTTAAATGGCTATCAATAAGAGCGCTACAAAAAGAAATTATTTATTCCTGTGAAAGTACATTCGATGCCATTATTTATGGAACTCGATTTCGTTTGCATGGTCACATGGCCACAATGGGAACGCTTACAGTAGTCCAGACGCTGCATCCAATTTTCGAAGGTTTTCAAGCATTCGTACGAAGTTCATCACGTGAAGTAGCCCCACAGGAAATAGAACAAACAGAACTCACAGGAATAAATACTTTTATTTGTATCACAAACCGTTTTTGTTTTATTTGAAAAAAACTTTTGTAACCGGCGTCGTTTGCTGCCCCTATCGTGCTTATTTTATAACGTCCCTATTGAAAAACCCGGTATAACTGCTACCGACTGATAGATGTCGCTCAAAATCAATTTGAGCTGATCGGTATTTTTTATCATTTTAACATAAATACTAACATATATCACATAATAATGTAAATTTTTAATAACTAAATAAATAAAAATTCATATTTTATATAACCGTTGTACAAATAATTTGTCCATAATGCGTATGTAATTAATATAATAATATAGTGCAATGTGGCATCGCCAAAGGCCACGTCAAGTTTTGCTAAAAAAATGTGTAGCCCAATTGTTTCTGCTGTTCGTATTGCATTCTTTTTCGCTTTTGCTCGTCTTTGCAGTTCAATGAAAATTTGTCGGGCTAATTTTGTGGTGCCAATAAATTAAATTGGGGTTTAATTAAATCTATAAAACTAGATATATCATTTAAACCGTGTGATTAAAAGCAAGATTTGCGTTAACAATTTCTTTGAAATAGTTTTAATCAACTTGTGTGCGTGCTTGCTGAAATTTTCAGTTTCTTCGCTGTTGCCTCCAAAGTTGGTGATAAAAATTTCGCTGAACAAAAGCAGCAAAGAAAAGTGTAAGTGCCTCGAAAAATTTGCAATAGTATCATCGAGTTATTATATGGTCAATAATTATATATACTATTAACATTAGTGAAAAGTGCACGTTTTCTTAGTTCCGGAGATAATTTCAGATATGCTGTGAAAATTCAATTGAAGAGTGTATTGGAGTGCACGTAATAATACAGATGTAGTCAATAATTACATATCGCAATTTAATACAACGCCCAAATGTACTCATGATGATTGGACATAGCGAACATTGACCCAAGTAACAAAGTTTAAATTGACATATTACATCGTCATTTTCAAAAATCATATAAAAATTTCGGTATATAAGCGCTTTCACATAGAAAAATGTTTCTTATTGGAATGAAAATCTAACACATCGTCGTTGCTCTCGTCCCTTCGATTTGGTGTGAACGTCTCTTCTACTCAGCTGGTTGCTGTCGTCGTCAGTAGTGGGCCATTTAATACGTGCACGCAAAGAAAGGCGAAAACTTGTCTAAATTCATAGCTTTCTTTTGACTAGGTTTCGTGCTTTTCGCGTTAGTGATTTTGCATTTTTGCTTCTGCATATTCGCCATTCGTCGCCACTGTGGGGTTAGTAAATCAACAATGAAGATGTGCAAGTTAACAGCAAACGTGCGCTAGATAGGATAGTGAAGTACAC
This sequence comes from Bactrocera zonata, assembly GCA_037783105.1. Classification (NCBI taxonomy): domain Eukaryota; kingdom Metazoa; phylum Arthropoda; class Insecta; order Diptera; family Tephritidae; genus Bactrocera; species Bactrocera zonata. The sequence continues at coordinate 20,982 of JBAWJQ010003064.1, read as the reverse complement.
GCGGAAAGCAGCTGTCAAAACGTGCAATACGTCATTTGACCAAACGTTGCAAGAGCTTCTCTGGAATTATAGATAAGAGATTTCCCGAAATACGTCACAACTATGCTGTCGTCACTTCAGTAAAATACTCTCAACCGGTTGTGTATACATACCTTTACGATAAATTGGCACACGCAATATTTCTGCTTCTCATAATGTCTTAACTGATTGTGTTGGTGTAGGTAGGCACATTCTTATCAAATTCAATATCATTTTGGTTTATCTCGATCAACATTTTTTAGTGAAATTTTTATTGTATGTACATATGTATGTATGTACATTCGTCGTGCCATAAATACTTCTCCGATGCAAAATAAACATAAGAAATTTGAATTTGTTCCTTACACGTACAACTTAGCGGATATTATCTTTCGAAAAAAAACTTAACTTTACGTGACGAAATATGTGTTTTGCAATTTAACCGTTTTGGATTCCGGAAGTAAAGTTTAACTTGCCTACATTTAATAAAATGGAAGGTATCGTAGCAAAAACAACAACAACGACGAGAAATCGTCTGGCACATTTCTAATTGAAGGTCCAACGTTCAAAACTCTGTTAAACTTGTGAATGTGTGTATTACCAGTTGTCATGCGAATTAATAGCTTTTATTTTCAGATTTACGGACATATTTAATTATATGTAACTACTATGTGTAATACTGTATATTGGCAGACGTATGTACATACTTATGTTCTTACAACTGTATAAAAGTAAACAATTGGGTCGGTGGTCGCAATAGTGGATGGCATTTGTGCGTGACATGTCAACATTAAATTGGGGCGGCGGACCCTACTGATAACCCAAATTATAGAGTTAAAGTTTACATAGAACCATCTATAACATATTTACACTTCCGGACGGTTTTTAATGACTAAAATGTTTTCATTGTAATGCATTTCGGAAAGAAATGCATTTTTCAAGCTATTGATTCAAAGTAAATCCATAATTTTTCGAAATCAGCAGCATTCCTAAAATAAAGAATATTTTCACTTAGAAATTAATTATTTTTATGAATAATTTTCCCATAAAATTTCTAACCACTTCTCAATCGTTTTTTTGATTCATATTGCGTGTAATTAAAATGCAGGAAGGGATGTTTTGTGCATCGGAATGCAATATTTTGTATAAAGCAACAATTAAACGCTTTTGTTGAATTTTGCTTACTAATTAATGAATATGAATATTTATGAATGTACGTTTATGTGTGTGGCTATTTGCTTTTCAACGATTTTCTTAATATTTAATTCCTTCATATTCATGTACGTTGAAATATTAAAAACAAAACATACATACATCCACCAACATATACAGACAAATTTGTCGATTTGTATTTACGGCGAAAACAACAAATCTTATAGTAAAATTTTTGGCTTAGATAATGGAAACAATGATGATTCGAAAATTATGTATGCATAACATATAAGCGTTGCGAAAAGTATATTTTTGTACCAGCTATTGCTGGGTTAAGGTCAAGGTTAAGACTCACTTTTTAATACGTAATCGTTTTTGATGACATGCTTTTTATAACTTATTTAATTATTGTTTTTTTTACGTATCTGTTAGCTTTTATTTTTTATTTTTTTCATATTTCATTTCCACTGAATCTTCGTGAATAAAATATGAATTACAATGTACAATGTATAAAGCTTTGTTGATGATAATGGGAAATTATATGAATTACATTATCTTGTACTACATTTTATGTAATAGGCATAAAATATGAAAAAGTTAGAAGCGAATTACAATTAAAAGTGTATTTGTTTGTTAAGAATGTATATCATAAAATTGAGTAGAAAAATAATATAATAATAAATAACTATGAACCTTATCTTAAAATACACAATTATACTTTCATTCTATTCATTTAAAGTATATGATAAAAATATGGAATTGTGTTGGTCGAAAAAATAATATTGCCTTTTAAAGTCAATTCGGATACTCTGAAGGCAGTAGTTATAGTCGTATTATCAATTTTTTGCGATGAATGTTTATCTTCTTATTGATTGGCCACTTTTTATAGCAGTTATAGTTATCCAAACTCAACTATTTTTCGAACAAATTTTTACTTAAATATAATAAATGATTTTGAGGAATGCTGCCGAGTTTTCAATACTTGGTCGGATAAAAATCTGGTTTTATTCTGGTAACGTAGAGCACACTGTCATGTGAACGGGAAGTTAGTCAGACACTTACTACTTGCATTCAACACCGTCATCACCTCTTTGTTAAATTAAATTTTTTTTAATCATAATACTAAAAACATTGTTTTTAAGTATTTTTTTTGAATATACAAAGTGTTATAACAAAAACAAACCTTTATCAGCTTTTTTCATCACATATAATGTATGTTTCACTTTGCTGGACCTTTTACTTAAACATCCGCAAGGCCAATTAAAACATAGATAACCGTTACGTTGTTGCTTGTTGTACAATTAAAGTTGGCATTTAAATGTTATTCGTACACTAAGATAAGAGTTGCGTTCGTATATATTGTATTCAATTATCTTTGATAACACTTTAAGTGTTTGAAAATGCCTTGAAAATTTGTGCTGACAAACGCTGAGTTGTGATATCTAAGAAACCGTGGATGAAAATTGACGCTCTCTTATGGTTGATGCTATTTGACTGTCAAGCTCAGCGTTATATTAAAAATTTTATATTATTTCTTTAATACAATTTTTCATCTCTCATCAACAGGTGTTTTCATTTCTATGAATTAAGCAAAGCTGCATGAAAATGTCTGGCTATGCGAATACTAATTACGGCCCTCCGCCCATGGGGCAAACAAATTTGGTAAATGGCTTACCAGCCACACAACAGCAGCAGCAAACAGTCCAAGGAGTTGCCGGCGCACCACCACCGCCATTCTCCGCAAATCCTCAACAGCAAATTCAGCAGCAGCAACAACAAATACTACAACAGAAACAACCACAACAACAGCAAATGTTGTCGCAGCCGGTTCCAACATTGCAAAGTAATATGAGTAAATTTTTGCCACCAACGTCAAATTCCGCGTCATCAGCAGCACTTAATGGACCAACGAGACCGCCATCAGCAACAGCGCAAGCACCAGTCAGTAATTTGCCGCCACATATGCGACCGCCTGGCATGAACGGCCCACCCGGAGCTATGCCCTTGACCAATGGTGGAGGCGGTAGCGGTGATTTGAGCACGAACTCTTCGCGCACAGCATCACCTTCATTGGCGCAGCAATCACAGTTTGGCGGCTATAACGCCAAACCGCCACTCAGTCATGCGCCTAGTGGCAATGTGACTGCAAGTAATCCACAATACTCGTCAGCAAGCGCTGCAACTTTGTCGGGCAGCATGCAAAACTTAAGTATTAATCGCACCAATGGCGCAGCGCCGGCAAACATGCCACCTTCAACGAATATGCAGCAACAGCGGCAACCGTCGATACCGCCAAACCAGACGCAGCAGCAGCAAACGCCGTTCCCAAGCAATTACCAGGTGTGCAGAAATAATTTACTTACTTAATTCATATTTTTTTAAGTATTTTTCTAAACATTTTATATAGGCCAATTTCCGTACGAATGCCATGAATGCACCCACACCTTTGTCAGCGCAGCCGCCAGCTTCGCAAGCTAACGTTCCGTCACCGCACTCGACTGCCCCTTATGCCGGCGGCAAACCCTTGCAGCCGCCAACACCATACACAAATACATCGTTCAGCCAAACAGCACCAACGCAAACTTTGAACGCTACAGCGGGTGCACAGCCACAGCCACCAACGTCGCAACCACCAGCCAGCAGTGCGGCTATGTTCGGAACATCGCGTTCGCAGCCTATTTTGGCAAATGCGCCACCAAGTGCACATCCACAGCCGCAACAGACAGCGACTCTTACGAATGCCAATTACGCACCAAGCACTGCAGTTGGTGCCATGCAGTCACCACTACCGCCCACAAGTGCTGCCGCAACAGCGCTGCAACAAAATCAGTTGAATAACAATACCCAACAACAAACGTCGACTTTACGTAAACCGATGTATCCTTCTGGACCGCCACCAACGCTAGCGACAACACCGCAACAGCAGCCACAACAGCCCTATGCGCCAGTATATCAGCCACAGCCGGGTTTATTCAATGGGCAGCCTAGCACTGCACCATTACAATATCAATCACAGCCTTACATGCAGCAACCGCCGCCAGTGCAGCAGCAGCAATTCCCTCAGCCCCAACAACAGCACCATCAGCAGCAACAACAACAAAACTTTCCTATACCAAGCGGTGGCGCATATAATCAGCAAATGAGTGTCACACAGGCGGGTTTCAGTCGGCTATGGGGCCAAGATACAATTGATTTAACGCAAAATCGTCACATTTTGTCGCCTGCCACTGTAACACCTCCCCGCATTGTACTCAACAATCAATTCCACGAATCGATTAATTGCAATCCAAAGTAAGTTTGTTCGATGGTAAACCGGAAATGAAGGCAATTGTTAATTTATTATTTTTTCCACACAGCATAATGCGCAGTACTATTGCCAAAATACCAGAAAGCAATGCCTTGCTTCAAAAGTCTCGTTTGCCATTGGGCATTTTGATACATCCATTCCGTGATATTAATGTAAGTAAATGGAAAATAATTTAATGCTTGCTATGTAGGAGTTTAAGTAACGGTATTTTGTGAAACTACTAGAATTGCTTTAAAATAGAATTACCGATCACTAAAAATTAACTAATTCAGTAAAAGTATTAGAGCTGCATCGAAGATAGCAATCTACTTAGAATAGAGCTAGCACTAATATAATGAAATTACAAGTAAAAATGTACAAGTAGATCTCTTATAGCATAATATATTAATATATAATAATATATATAATATTTTTATCTTAATTTTGATCGATCAGTTTGTATGACAGCTTTATGCTATAATGGTTTGCTCTGAACCATATGTTCGGAGATTGTAGGGTTAACTTGCTTTATAATCTATGTTAAATTTCGTGGAGATATCTTGCCAAATAAAAAAGTTTTCCTTACGAGGACTAGTTTTTTATGGATCAGTTTTTATGGGAACTATGAGCTATAGTAGCCCGATTCTAACAATATCTGTTTTGATTGAAGTCTTGCCTTGGACAATGTTATATGCCAAATTTTGTGAAGATATCTTGTCAAATAAAAAACTTTTCCATACAAGGACTAGATTTCGATCCATCAGTTTGTATGGAAACTATGAGCTATAACAGTCCGATCCGAACCATATCTTCGGAGATTGTGCTATTGTCTTGGGCAATGTTCTATGCCAAATCGTCCGTAAACGTACTATTTTCATTGTCATATACAAACAAGTTGACTCACTCATCACAATGATAACTTCACTATATGTAACATTTTTAGGTTTCTGACGTTTGTTGTTGTAGCGGCAAAATTTTGCCGAGTTGACAGTCCTTGGCCGGATATAAATTTGCGTCCATTCCGCTTACGTAGACCCGTCGTGGGAACGTTCCGATTGTCGTGGTCGATTTCCGACGTTTCTTTTGGGTGTTACACACGTCGTAGCAAACTTAATATACCCTGTTCAGGGTATACAAATAATAATAGTTGATTTAGAACTCTAGTTTCCCCTTCATAATAGTTATTTTAATTTTTTAATATTTTTTAATTGTTTATCTCTAGTTATGAAATTCGAATTCGCTACTTAGCTCTATATAAACAACATGTATTTCCATTTGCAGAGTTTACCAGTAATTCAGTGTCCCAACATTGTGCGCTGTCGTTTGTGTCGCACGTACATAAATCCCTTTGTATATTTCGTCGACAGTAAAATGTGGAAGTGCAATCTTTGCTATCGGGTCAATGAATGTAAGTGCCCATTATTCACGAATGCTGTTATTCAAAGTTAATTATTGCCATATTGAACATTATTTTAGTGCCCGAAGATTTTCAATATGATCCAGCAACGAAAACATACGGTGATGTAATGCGTCGTCCGGAAGTGCGTTCGAGCACTATTGAATTTATTGCGCCTTCTGAGTATATGGTGAGCAATAATTGCTTCAAATTGAATGCCTACTTTAATCTTATTAATAAACTTAATTTTTAGTTACGCCCACCGCAACCCGCCATCTATTTGTTCCTGTTTGATGTTTCCATTATTGCCCAACAAAGCGGTTATCTGGAGAATATTTGCGCCACACTGAGTAAACACTTGGACGATATGCCGGGTGATGCACGCACACAAATCGGCTTTATTGCATACAACAGTCACGTGCATTTCTACAGCATGGCCGAGGGCTATAATCAACCACACGAACTGACGTTGCTCGATATAGATGGTTAGTTGTTGTTTTTTTCGTTTATTTTGGTGTTAAAATTTTAATTCATAAATATATATTTATAATTAAAGATCCGTTTCTGCCGCGACCTGACAATCTATTGGTCAATTTGAAGGAGTGCAAGGAATTAGTAAAAGATTTACTAACACAACTGCCTAAGCGTTTTGCCGACACACACGATCCGGGTTCAGCACTCGGCTCTGCTTTGCAGGTTGCTTACAAGCTGATGGTGAGTCGTTTAGGTTGATAATATAGTGTGGCAACTGTTTTTGGGTGCTTAGCTAAAGAAATGGGATATTGAGAAACTTTATTGATTTATTTCACTAAAATCCGAAGTTTTTCAAAAAGTTGAGTTTTTGAGCTTCAGAGTTTTAAAATTTTACAGAAAAATATATTTCGGAAGTTTTTAATATGAAACCCTCAAACCAGAATCCATTTGTAACATGACTTTCGTTTCACTCAATTTATTAACAAAAATCTTGAACGACTATAAATAATTTTTGGGCCGCTAAAAAAATACTTGCCGAAAACGGTATTCAGACTTTTGTATATTAAATCTGTTTGGTATACTCCTAGGGCTATTCCGCTTAGCATTGTATTTCTTATTCATCATGTTAAATTTTGTATTTTCTTACCTTCAATAGCAAGCATCGGGCGGTCGCGTAACTGTTTTCCAAACGTGCCTTCCTAATAAAGGACCCGGTTCGCTGGAACCGCGTGAAGATCCCAATAATCGATCCGCCAAGGATGTGGCTCATCTAAATCCAGCAACAGATTTCTATAAGCGCTTTGCCTTGGAATGTTCGGGCTACCAAATTGCAGTGGATTTGTTTTTACTGAATCAACAGTATAGTGATATGGCAACGATATGTAAGTAATAATTTAGTTTATGTAGTTTGATTTTATTGTCTTGCATTTTACAAATTTAATATCTTTTTTGTGATAACCTAAAAAAGAGTTTGTAATTAAACAATTATTGCTATCAAAATATAAAAATCGCTTGTGAAACAAACAATACTTTCATCCACCTTTGCAGCGGGCATCAGCAAATATAGTGGCGGCTGCGTGCATCACTTCCCGCTCTATCAGAAAACGAAGCCGCAAATTGTGGACTCAGTGAGGCAATGCTTCAAACGCTATCTGGTGCGTAAGATCGGCTTTGAGGCTGTGATGCGCATACGCTGTACACGCGGCCTACAGGTGCACACATTCCATGGCAATTTCTTCGTACGTTCAACCGATTTACTTTCATTGCCGAATGTCAATCCAGATGCCGGCTATGGCATGCAGGTTAGTTACCAACAACATGCCTACACACTTTACATATTTGTGAGTTCATTTGTATGTCACACGTTCAGATTTCCTACGAGGAGTCGTTGAGTGAAGCGAAAACGGTCTGCTTCCAAGCAGCGCTGCTGTACACGAACAGTGAGGGTGAACGTCGCATACGTGTCCATACAATGTGCCTACCCGTAACCGGCTCACTGCCCGAAGTTATGCATGCCGCCGATACGGAAGCCATAATTGGTTTGCTTTCGAAAATGGCAGTTGATCGGTCGCTGACGTCGAATGTTGCCGATGCGCGCGAGGCATTCATCAACGCAACTGTAGATATATTTAATGCATTTAAAATTGCACAAAATCTACCCTCCGGCCAGAGTGGTCAATTGATTGCGCCGCGCAGTTTGGCACTCATGCCATTATATATATCGGCGTTACTCAAGCACGTAAGTGACACGTTGATTGAAGCGCAAGTCTGAAATGTAAAGAAAGTTTGTTTATACAAGTTGCTTTTGTTTTTCGCTTCCTTATTTTCATATTTGCACAGCCGGCTTTCCGCGTCGGCACCAGCACCCGTCTAGATGATCGCGTATATGCGATGGATTGCATGAAAACTTTGCCATTGGATCAGTTGATGAAATTCATTTATCCAGAATTTTATTTAATCGACGCACTGTTCTATCCGAATGCGAATGCTTTGGAAGATGACGAGGAGGAAGATTTACCGGACTTGCCGCGTTTGCAGCTATCGGCTGAATTGTAAGTGCACACAAACACACATCCATTATAATACGCATTACTATATACATACATATTTTTGTTTACATTTTCACAGCTTGGATTCGCGTTCAATATTTTTGTTGGATTGCGGTAATCTAATTATCATCTATGTTGGCCTTAACGTGCCCGTCAATGTGCTGGAAGGTGTATTTGGTATGTTTTGCGTAATATTTATATTCGGTTTCTTATCAATTCTCCTGTCATTGTGTTTATTTGTGTGATTAACTTTGATTCTTAATTGTATTTAATAGGTGTTAAAGCTACCGCAGAATTGCCCGACTATTTGTATGGCTTGCCGAATGTGACTAGTCCGGCCAACGACATATTAAAGCGATTTATATTGCGTCTGAATGATGACAAACCGTATCCGCCAATGGTACAGGTTATAAGGTAAGCTACATACTACTTTTCGTGATTAATTTGAAGTTTTTTTTGCAAAATTTGTTGCTGTAAATTGAAGATTAACGTCATATACTATATATAAATAATTATTCATTAAATTAATTTTAACATCATTTGAAAAAACAATTTGGTGGAATGCATACAGTTGTGTTGAATAGTGAAATTTATAACGACAAAATAATTAAAAACAAGAAAAATCTGTCTGACGACTTCGGCATGCACCAGAAACTAATATACCACTTCACAGTTGCATTTCTTTTAGTAACTATGTGTTCAGTTTACATGGAAGCAATATGATATAGTAGTCTGATTTGAAAAATTTATTTCATTGCTAATCACATGTCAAATTGCGTGCACAGATATGAGTATAGTGAAGTCCGATCTGAAAATTTGTTTTAGAGTCAATCACATGTCAAATTTCGTGAAGATACCACGTCAAATGCGAAAGGTTTGTATGGCAGCTATATGCTTTAGTGAACCGATCTGCAACAATTTCTTCGGATATTACATTGTTGCCTTAGAAAATTATATCCATACCAAATTTCGTGAATATATCGTTTTCAAATGCAATAGTTTTTCATACATAGAACTTGTTCCGATCGATTTAGTTTGTATGGCGAGATTGATATGCCATAGTCAAGTCCGATCTAGAACTAATGATTCTCATCGGAGTCTTACATTTCGCTTCGTTCCATAGACAATCAACATGGAGCTGACCTTTGCGCAGATACATTGTCATACTGAATAGAGCCTCCAATATATGTAGGTCTCGCGTGCAAGGAGTCTCCGCATGACACCCTCTCCTTTAGTCCGACCCCGTCGAAACACCACGTTTCTTGAGCCTTCCGTCAGATGACGTCAACGACAACTTGCTAATCCTTACCATACCAACGGGGACTAGGAATCCGCTATAATAACGATAGCAACTACTATGTAAAGCTATCCGGCAGTGATCCAGACAGAATGATGCATGACTTCTTCGACCACGATAATACGCTGTATCATTTAGCATAATTGTCAACATGACTTTCTTGACAAATCCTGTGGGACTAGTTCGTGTTTATGACAGACAGACTGATCCATGGCTAAACTCAACATGAGCCAGTTCAAGCCATAAAGATCACTTTATATATGATACGTATAGTCAAGTTCTCCGAACTCGATATTTATTCTGGCAAGACTGTTACAGACTTCGCTGACAAACTTCAATAATATTTGGCCTTCAATGAGCGTATCGATTCATGTTTAACGCCTTCAATTATATCTTATCAAATCAGATTTGCCTCGGTGCAACTTGTTTGTGTTTGTCGAATAGCCAGAAGTTACGTTTAAGCTTCATACAGATGTCAAATAGTGCGTGTTTGAGGCACTATCTTGGTTGAAAATTTGCGATAAACTCACGAAGAATCAACGCGGTGCATTATTGTAGTGCGAAAACCAAAATTGTTGCCAAATTCTTTATTTGTCACGAACACGTATTCCTTGTTGAGTTTGGCTGTTCTAGTAGTCCTTCTACTTATGTTAATGACGAGAAACAGACTCGTAGCAAAGCACTTGATAAATGATCTACTTTACGAAGTTCTGGCCTATATTCACCTCAAATCATCGATATACAACAAGTCTCTTAGTTTTTGCAGATATCGATTTATATTTTTGAAATATTCTCATACTAAGCAAGCCGCTCATTTGTACGAGTATGGCCGATATCGGATCACCTTAGCATACAGATGACATTTAAACTAACCCAACTAAATCAAGATAAAGATCTTTTATGTACCTCATTATATGCTATAATAAGTGCAACTGTGAAGGGTATTATAGCTTCGGTTCAGCCGAAATTAACATTTTTTCTTATTTTTAAGTTAACATATTTTCACATATCACATTTTCTATTATAACATCAAAACTTAATTTGCTATTTTCTTATCATTTCAGGGATACAAGTACGGCCAAGCCACAGTTTATTGAGAAATTAGTCGATGATCGTAGTGAATCTAGTTTATCGTATTATGAATTTTTGCAACATATACGGACTCAGGTTAAATAGTATATTATAAGTGGAAATTAAACGGATTAATTGATTACCATATACATATATGCATACATAGATACAATAATTTAAAGAAATTAGCCACAAATGATGAAAAGAAGATAACAAATACAAAAAGCGATTTCTTATCTTACATGTAAAAGCGTAAAAGCGTATGAATGTAATCAATTACTTATAAATATAAATATATTATACATATAAACAAACAATAAATTCGCTAAACAATTAACTACTTACTACCTATTATGTGGTTGATTGATATACGAATAAGGAATTTACAGTTATAAGTACGCATATAATCCACAAGCAAATACGAAAATGAATAATTAAAATTAACTTTAGATTATAAACGAAAAAAGAGTAAACTAAAAATATACCTATAATATATACATATATATATCTAATATGTCTTAAACAACTTAGAAAGCAAGAAAACGTACTAAAAATGTGTAGTCTGTAAGCACGGAGAAGCGAAGAGTAAACGACGCCTTTGCATAGCGTAAACAGCAAACAACAACAATTGAAATAAAAATTAAATTAGTTACAAACTTAAAACAACGCAGCGGAGTAGAACGCCACGTAACTACAACGGGGTTTTTAATATATATACATACAAACAAATATACAGAAATGCGATTTCAAAAAGCGTGTTCAAAACACCGGCTTATCGTCAAAGCAAATTAGCTGAAAACGTGAGCGATATTAAACTTTGTTTGTTGCGTGCCTAAGTAGCGAAGAGATTAATAATAAACAGCTGTGGTACTATGCGAAAACATACATATATATTTGTAACACCTTATTTCCCGTTGCATTGTTCAAAGTTAAATCTAGATAATCTTTCCGACGAAGTTGTGTAGTGCGAGAGCGAGCGAAAGGTGGCATAAGTCTCATTCATATTGATGAGCACTAACGCAGCATGTGAGGCGCATTTGACTGATGAAGGCAATATTATAGAAACAAACGAATGCATAATTAAGTAGACGAGATAACGATGTTAAAATATTGAGTAAAAAGTAAAAAGTGTGAGACATTCTAGCCAGCAGCTGCTGCAGTACGCGTATTTAGCAATGCAATTGTGTTATTGTCTGTATATAGGGAATTAATGAATAATAATAACAAATTATAAACATTTTAATGCCTAAGTAAGTTACCAATTACACATGCATACATCTTTTATTTTATTTTTATTTTTTGTAATTTAAAATTTAAAACTTTCAAGCTTCGTATTTGATATAAAAGCGTGTGTTTTGTATTTTATTTTCTTTGTTGGCACTTTTTTTTTAATAATTTTAGTAAATGCTTTGGTTTTATGAAAGGTGTGGTGACTACAACGAAAGCTTCAATGTATTAATTTATTAAAAAAAAATTATTTGAAATAAATATTAAATGTGTTTAATAATCGGAAAATAAATTATAATATAAAGAGAATAATTTACGTTTTTTGTTCGATTTTAAATTTGTTAAGAGCGCCTACTTATTTTTTCTTTATATCAAATTATTTTGTTTACTAAGAATTGTAAAAAGCGAGCAATTTACGAAAATTGCGATAAATAATGAAATATACGTCATGTGGCATGGAAATGTGGTAGCTGATATAAGAAATTTGTTTAAGCATGAAAATTATAAATTAATGGTTATTATTTAGTATGTTTGCTTAGTTGCTTATTGAAATTGGTTAGCATATATACAATGTATATACATACATGTCGTCACCTAAAATGCAAAACAACGTATCTTCAAAAAAATCGAAATTCAGTTTTTTATTGCTTACTATTTACTACAAAATATTACATATGTGTAACATTAAATTTTCAGCTTCGGTTTTGAGATATAACCAATTTATAACCATTAACCATTTTATAACCGAAACTCAAATTTTGTTTCAATATTAGTGGTTTAGGTGACGATATGTACATTAGGGTTATTTCCAAAGTTGATTTTTTTTTTACAAACGCCCACTGCACTTTGTGTTTGTTTGTTTGTGCCCTAAAGAATTGTTCCAATGTAAAAAAGCTCTTTATTTTCAATTCAAACAAGGCTTAATTCATATTATTTTGCCCATGTACATGAAAAGGACTTTTTTATGTTTTGCATTAAACAAGTGATATGATATTCCATTAAAAAGTTCATTCTACAAAAAAGTTATTATCAATTTTTTTTCTTATAACACTCTTAAAAGTTGTTCACAGTTAAAATTCTATGTGAAGTGTTTTGAGAATTCATACAAGTGATTTGCACATTTTGTGTTGCTCATACGACATGGTGTACTCTAATATTTTATAATATTTAATATAATATAATATTTGATGCATAACTTTAACGCCGTATAGCTTTCAAAGGCATATTTTTAGGTAAAAAATTATTAAGACCATTTTTATAGAGCGGAAATATTGAATATCATTCTTTTATTAAAAAATTTATTAGTTGAAAAATTGTTTATGTTAAAAAAATTCTATGTAGGATGTATGGGAAAAGTAAAATGATTTAGGCACGATTTAATTTGAATATAAAAAGCAGTTTAGAATCGAATAATTTTTTAAGACAAAAACTGCAACTTAAGGAGCCGTTTGCAAAAAAAATAATAATTTCGGTAATAACAGACAGAACTAATGTACATTAACATTATGTACTAATCATTATTTTCCTCCAACATCTTTTTTAAATTTTGTTTTAATATTTTTTTAAATATTTTTTTTTAAATATTTTTTTTTTTAATATTTTTTTTTAACATTTTTTAGTTGTAGCAGCCAAAATATTTATATTGTTTGTAAACGTTACTAAGTGAAAATAATTAAAGTTATTTCTAAACTGTTATTCTAAAATGGAAAGTGATTTCTATAATTTCTAAACTTAACAAAAAGTCGTTAAATATATGAATATATGTGTGCATATATTTTTTAAAAATATTGTTGAGTGCTTTTCCAGTCGCCTATTTTATGCTTTGAACCAATGTGTCTAAAAGATTTTACATTTAAAAGTCTTTCCACATAATTTGTTTGGTTAGTTACACAAGCATAAATAAATATTTTTATGATTTTAATTTGTTATTAATTAAGCAAAGATAAACATACTTATGTTAGTAATTTTCTGAATTATTCTTACATACACATACGTATTAGGACTAAGTTCTTTCGGTTTTAGCGGTCCTATGCAATTATAAATATATACCTATATTTACATTATATACATACATACAAGCAAATTTGTATATGTATAAAGAAATATGCTATACAATAATGTAACTGTAACTACTGTGGATAAAAGCATAATTTTTAATAAATTTAATGCAGTAAGCTAATTTAAATTAAATAAGAAAACTGCAGAAGTTTGTGGTTTGTGTTTATTCTTTCTTAACTGTGTTTGGAAAAGGCCTTTGAATTTGTAAACATATTGCCTTGTGGCTGAAAAGCGATGTAGAGACTAAGGCGGTCTTTTACGATTAGTTCGCAACCAGAAATTATATTTCCAAGCGAAGTGGTGGTCAATTTATGTAGTCCTATTGTTTCTCCCTAGTGCCTGCGAAATTAAAAAAACAACAAAACCAGAACCGGTTGCACCGAAGAGAAATGCCCTTCACAAGTTCAAAAATTCTTACAAGAACTTGATGCCGATTCATCAGTTTGTAAGACAGCTACATATATACTATAGTGATCTGATTTGAACAATATATTCGGATATCGCATTACTGCTTTAGGTAATAATCGACGCCAAATTTCATGAATATAACTCGATATGACCTAGCCAGCGTAGCCGCTGTCCCTTGATTGTCTGAACTATGTCAATGCCGTCGTATAACTCGCATAGCTCATCGTTCCATCGAATGCGATATTCTTCGTTGCCAATGTGAAAATGACCGTATATCTTCCGCAGAACCTTTCTTTCGAAAACTTGTAACGCCAGCTCATCATCTGCAACAATGATGATGAGTGACTTGTAGAATTTTGGCTTTGATCGTCGGGAGGACTTTATTTCTCTAGGCAATTGAGAAGTCCAAAGTTGCACCTCTTGGCAAGAGTTATTCTGCGTTGGATTTCTAGGCTGACATTATTGTTTCTGTTATTGCTGGTTCCAAGATAGACGAAGCTATCTACAACTTCGAAGTTATGACTGTTACCAGTGACGTAGGAGCATAGTCGTCTTCGTTCACTACCAGACCCATTTGCTTCGTTTCCTTATACAGTCTGGAGAAAGCAGAACTAACGGCGCGGTTACTTAGGCCAATGATAAATATCTTCGACGTACGAAAGTGGCTTTACAAAAAGATTGTATCTTTTCAAATCTGCATGTCGAATTATTTTCTCCAGGAATAGATTGAAGAAGTCGCACGATAGGAAGTCGTCTTGTCTGAAACCTCGTTTGGTATCGAACGGCTCGGAGACGTTCTTCCGGAGCTGACAGAGCTTTCGGTATTGCTCAACGTCAGTTTATTCAGCCGTATTAGTTTTGCGGGGATACCAAATCCAGACATAGCGGCATAAAGGCAGCTCCTTTTCGTGGTGGCAAAAGCAGATTTCAAATCGACGTAGAGGTGCTTTGTGTTGATCTTCCTTTGACGTATCTTTTCTAAGACTTGGAGAATGGTGAATATCTGCTCAGTTGTGGATTTTCCAGGTCTAAAGTCACACTGATAAGGTCCAATCAGTTTGTTGACGGTGGGCTTTAATCTTTCACACATTACGTTCGATAGAACCTTTTATGTGAGATGTTGAAGAGGCTTATCCCACTATAGCTGACGCAGATTGTGGTGTGTCTCTTTTGTGGATTGAGCAGCCTACATTTAAATTCCAATCGGCGAAAATGCTTTCGTCCGACCATATTTTGCAAAGAAGCTGATGCATGCCTCCTTATCAGTTCTTCGACGCCGTATTTGTTTAGCTCGACTGGCAATCCATCGGCCCTCGCTGCTTTGTTGTTCTTCAGGCTGGTAATTGCTATTCGAACTTCTTCATGGTCAGGCAATGGAACGTCCACTTCATCGTCATCGATTGGAATCGGTTTCATCTCTGATTTACTCACTGCAACAGCGCTGGAGAAGTTTTCCCTCTATAGTTTCAATATGCTCTGGACATCAGTCACTAGGTCACTTCTACAAGTTCTGTAAAAGTATGATCCGTCTTGAATGTCTTGAAATCTTCAGTTAGTGGCCACATCTTTTCGTAGAATTTTCGAGCATTACTTCTGTCAGCCAGCTTGTGAAGCTCTTCGTATTACCCCGTTTTTTTTGCCACTCTCTTACATAATACATTCTTTGTGAAACTTTAACGTTTAATAGTGAATAACATTCCTATGAAATAAATAACCGTTACACGAAATATTTGACCAAACTGTTGACTAAAAAGATCGTTTACAGAAAAAAATCCCATTTAATTCAAAGCATGTTATTTTTTTTTTAATTATTCAAATAATAATAATGTTTTTTGTTATTACAAATGTATTTAGAACAAATTTACAAAGATACCTAGCATAACATTAATTAACTATACAAAAATAAATAAGTTCGAATAATTAAAGCTAAAAACAGTTACACGTAAAATCGCCACCACAACTTCCGGTATTGTAGCCCCTGCTCTTACAGTAGAGCATGCAATTTAAGTGATTTCCTATTTCGTCACAATGCACGAAAATCGGCTTGGGGCGGCCATGAGTGCGTGTATCGTCTTCGAAAATAGTTTGATACCCTAAAAAATAACAAAAGATAGTTAAATAAATGAATAATAAAAGGAAAAAAATTAACGCAGAAATTAATTTCGCAACCCAGAAATCATGTGTGAGAATTTGTTTCGGAAACTTTTGAATCCACAACAGAAAACAAAGTAAATGTGGGTTGTGGGCTTTACTTTGCTATGGGTTGTGGGTTCAAAAGTTGCCGAAACCAAATCTTGCGACTCATTGTGAAAAATCTTGGATTTTGTTGATCCCGTATCCAATCTCCTGAAGGATTACCGAAAATATGTGTCTGGCGGTCAGAAACGTTTAAACTTATATCAAACCCAAAAACCTAACGTATTTAATATTGATATGGAAACAGGTAATGATCCAAGGACTAGTCAAAATTTTGATTTTCTACAGAATAGTGGCTTTCCAAAAATACGTTTTCTGAGAAAATACTTACATTATTATACAAAATCGTATTCCTTCGATCATTACCTAACAAATATATCCAGTTTCGGAGAAATGCTCTGAAAACAACGATAAAATTTTGGGAGCCGACGACACTAAATTAAAAAATTCTTATAAATATGCTCATAATCCTGTAACTATTTGCCGGATCGAGAGACCAGGAGTGTCGACTCTAGAAAATTTCGAAGTAATCGCATTCATTAATACTCCAATAACCGCTACATCCGAAAATATAAACGACCGTCTGTTGGAATCTTGAAAAAAATCTCTTATGTCAGAGAAACTATTGACGATTTGGGCTCTTGGTAAGTTCCTATGAGAATGTTTTACATTATTTGTAATTTCCATGCGAAGTTTCAAAGAATGACTCACGGAAGTAACAAGTTTTTCAATAGGGATACTACAAAAATAGACCGATAGGGAGAGGACTTTAAGAGCGCTTCGTTCAATATATGGTCGGCATAATCATCCTGCCAAATCAACCATTGAGCGTCTAGTGGAAAAATTCTAGTATAAAAAGTTCCCGTGCCAGTGATATAAATATGTGCCGGTAGTGTCGAGATTTTTGCTGCCGCTAGCATCAATTGAAGAAAGCGCAAATCAGTAACGATCCGAAAAAATCT
Source organism: Bactrocera zonata (assembly GCA_037783105.1). Classification (NCBI taxonomy): domain Eukaryota; kingdom Metazoa; phylum Arthropoda; class Insecta; order Diptera; family Tephritidae; genus Bactrocera; species Bactrocera zonata. The sequence continues at coordinate 3,389 of JBAWJQ010003064.1, read as the reverse complement.
TGGCCTACATCTTCACAAGATCAAATTGACGCATGAACTGAAGTCGCTTGACCACGCCGGATTTTCATCGAAAAATCATCTTCAACGATGAAGCTCATTTCTGCTAAATGGCTCGGTCAATAAGCGAAATATGCGTTATTGTTCAGGAAGCAATCCACACGTACTCCATGAGCCACCATTGCATTCCCGAAAAAATTACGGCGGTTTATGAACTGGCGGCGACATTGGGTCGTACTCTTTTCTCGATGATCAAGACAGGCACTTTACTATGAATGAGAATTGCTACCGCTCAATGATAACCGAATATTTTTGAACCGAATTGTATGACATGGCCTTGGACAATATATGGTTTCAATAGGACGGCGCCACAAATCACATAGCGAATGTCACAATAGATTTAATGAAAACTAAGTTTGGTGAACGTATTATCTCACGAAATGTTCCAATCAATTGCCTACCTCGGTCGTACGGTTTGACGCCGTTAGACTATTTTCTGTGGGGCTACGTCAAGTTTATGGTCTGTGCCAACAAGCTAGCGACGGTTGATGAACTTCCGACGAATAAAGAACGTGGAATTGCAGCAGTGTTAACCGATTTATGCTTGAAAACCATCAAAAATTGGGTTCAGCGTCTGTACTTCTGTAAGCGTGCCCCTGGTGACCATGTTTATTGATATCCCTAACCGTTTTTTTTATTTAAGGGGGTATTCTACTCTAGAATTTTGAAAAAATCGATTTTTTTTCATATATTTAAAGTTTAGACCCTTAAGAACATATCTTTCAAAGGATTTTTAAAAATAAAAATTATTTTAAGAGCTACAGTTACTTTAGTGACGCAGTACCTAGCCCGGTAGGTAGGTAGACTCACTTTTTTAAACGCGTTTTTCTCGAAACTACTTTTTTCCACACGGTACCGGCATTATCTCAAGTTCTATGCAACCGATTTACTTGAAATTTTGTGTGAACCTTCTTTATATAATCCTTTATCGTTCCTACCAGCATCGTGTCAAAATTTTTGTTTTATATATTTTAAAAAAATTCAGGAATTTCAAAAAAAAACGTAAAAAATGATTTTTATTTTCAGGCAGTCGCCATTTTGCAAAAAAAATTTTTTCTCGTGTTCCTTGATTTGATAATAGCAGCCTTACTGATTAAGAATTTCTTTTGATTTTTTTTTCAGACCACCAGGAGAGTCAGGATCAATGTCACCAGGATGCGCCATTTTTTCACACCTGTCTCTCCCCCCCACTAATTATTTTAATTTTTTATATTTTTTTGTAAATTTTTTTTTCTGTATTCTTAAGATATCAATAAAAACACCATAAAAAATGGATGGTAAAAATATTTTTGTTTTTTTTTTAAATAAAATTCGAAAAACTGCCCAAAATTTGATTTCTAGACTAGAATACCCCCTTAAAAAACTTTTGTAGCACTCTTATTGAGAAAAATCGTTATAATCACACACTCAAATCGTTCGGTACCAGTCTACTTATATGCTAAAAACCCATATTTCCGGGATTTGCGAAATTGATTTGTAAGTGTGATATTTGCATTTCAATATATACTCATATGTACAAGTATATTTCTATAAATATTCTCAATTACCAAGCACCGGCGCAGCGTGACTGAGCATCGACATCAATATAACTGTTATAGCGATGATTGTAACGATAACTTGTGACAGCATTTTCCGGCCGAAGAGCAGCTTCCGCAAACAAGACTTTGTATATACAATATTTATTTATGCAAATTTGCTGTCTTGTTGTGTAATTGCTTGTTATTGTGCGCCGTGGAGCCTGCGATAAGCGGCGATTATGAGAATTGCTCAATCGTCTAATAATAAAAGGCAAGCGCAAGCAAAAATTCACAAATGTAACTGCAAGATTCGAACGCTGGGGAGCAAACAAAAATTAACAAGCTAGAATTGATAGTCCGATGGTCTTCAGACAGTACCGAACGCGTTGAAATTTCAGAAGAAACTGTTTTGAGGGGCTCAAAGCGATGCTATTTCTTACACCATCGCAAACGGTGATAACGATTGGCGGAGATGAAGTCAACAGCCAGGGGGCGGTGGCATCGCATGCTGTGTTCGAATTTGAATTTTAAATCTGTCACGTGTGATCTCGTTATTATAAGCAGCATCGACCTTTGCGTTTTGTTTATCATTTTAGAAAATTTTAGAATATCGATACGATTGCGAACTGAACAAAAAGTCACAAGAAAACTAGTTATTCTTTGATTCTCTGTGTTCCATACCCAAACCGGCGTTTTTGGTGTAAGATCTGTAAGCAACAATTTAAAATTATATTTTCTGGTCTTTTGTGTTAGGAAGTAAAATTTTGTTTTAATATACATATATGCATAAATGATCAGGATGACGAGACGAGTTAAAATCCGGATGGCTGTCTGTCTGCCCGTCCGTCCTTGCTTCCGTTTGTGCAAGCTGTAACAGTAAAAATTAAGATATCTTTATGAAACTTGGTCGACGTGTTCCCCGGCAAAAAATAATCGGTCCACTGCCACGCCCACAAAATGCCATTGTCTAAAAACTTATGAAGTACCATAACTAAGCACTAAAATTGGTCTAATTGATTTAATGTACATGTCTCCGATAATAACTAAATTCGCTCAGCACAAATGCCTTTGATACCCCTATCGACACTGTCAAAATGGAGAAATCGGAAGATAACTCCTTGTACTATCCATATAACGGCTTTGTTAAAAACTACTAAAAACAAGACAAGTCAGTAATCAGGGACTTTACCCCCGATATGACATGAGAGGGCTTTAAAGAAGCCGGGGCTGAAGTTGGACTGTGGGAGTGGCACCGACCACTTTTTGGGGAAATTACACATCTCTTATCATATTCCTATGTGACAATGCGAAAGTGGCATGGTCCTACTTCCCACTCAAATCAATATAACGGGATAAAATTTTGCACAAATAATTCCTTTAAAGTACGCCACCTTATGACCAATAACTGTCCGAAGCCAACTAGTAAAGGATCGATTCACACGAGACGAGTCGATTTTATGGCTGCTTTGACAGAATGAAAAGGAGCTGCCTTTATGCCGCTATGTCTGAATTTGTTATCCCCGCAAACTAATACGGCTGTATACACTGACGTTGAGCAATACCAAAAGCTCCGCCAGGCTATTCTGGCACGGACTTCTTCAAGTCTATTCCTGGAGAAAATAATTCGAGACGCATGTTTTAGACAATTCGACGATACAATCTTTCTTGTAAAGCTACTGGCGTACGTCGATGATATTGATATCATTGGCCTCAATAACCGCGCCGTTAGTTCTGCTTTCTCCAGAATGAACACAGGAAGCGAAGCAAATGGGTCTGGTAGTGAACGAGGGCAAGACAAAATATCTCCTATCATCA
>JBAWJQ010003063.1:0-30961 GCA_037783105.1 Bactrocera zonata | reverse complement strand
GCAGCGTTCTAAAACTACATTTTTTTTTAATGAGCGGCAAAAGAAACGCATGTCAAGTAATATCATCAACTCTGCCATATTTTTATGAGACAGCTGTATGCTATAGGGTCCGATCTGATCGGAGATTATAATATTGCCTTTCTATGCTAAATTTCGTGAAGATATCTCGTCAAATATAAAAGTTTTCCATACAAGGATTTGATTTTGATCGTTCAATTTGTATGGCAGCTTTATACTAGAGTGGTGTTATCTGCACAATTTGTTCGGAAATTGTACTGTTGCTTTGAATAACAATCCACACCAAATTTCGTGAAAATATCTTGTCAAATAAAAAAGTTTCCCATACAAGAACTTGATTCAGATCGTTCAGGTTGTATGGCAGCTATATGCTATAGAGGTCCGGACGTCAACAATTTAGTAGAAGATTGCATAGTTTTCTTGGATAATCAACCGTGTCGAATTTCGTGAAGCTATCTTGTCGAATAAAAAGTTCTGCATAAAAAAACTTGTTTTTGAACGTTCAGGTCGTACGGCAGCCACATGCTAGAGTGGTCCGATTTGAACAATTTGTTCGGAGATTATATAGTTTTCTTGGATAATCCTCCTTGTCAAGTTTCGTGAAAATATCTTGTCAAATAAAAAAGTTTCCCATACAAGAACTTGATTCAGATCGTTCAGTTTATATGGCCGCTACATGCTAGAGTGGTCCGATATCGTCAGTTCCGACAAATGAATTGCTGTTTGGGGCGAAAAAGGCGAGTGCAAAATTTCAGACTGCGTATATAACATACAGGCAAACTAAAAACGGACATGACTCAATCGTCCTAGCTTGCCATGCTGAGTCAGGGCTTTCTTTTGTCGTTCGCTTATCAAGATAATCAAAAAATAACTTATGTACACTATAAATAATAGATTGTATAATAATTGATAAATAATATATGTATAATGAGTATTTACAAATGATCTAACTAAATGGATATTTATGTCTATACTACAATAATTTATATATGAAAGCATTTATGTATGTAAGTATGTAATTATAAAACGTTTACATTTGTTATGTAAGCATGTAAATTTGTATGACTGTAGTAGATTACAACAAAAACCACCACAACAAAACATGTGTACTTTTTTTAAAACAATTGCTTTTTGCATTTCTCTTACCAGTAAAATATCAGCCACTAGTGCCCAATTTAGATTCAAAAATAATTGACCGATGAACATTAAAATATACGACATAACGACGTATTTTGTGACAAACAGCATCGCGGCAGCGAGGAAAAATGAGCTAAAGAATAATCCATAGGCGCATACCAAAGGATCGGCGTTGTTCTTGTAACTGGCAACTGCACGTGACACTATTGGACCGAGCGGCACGCCAATTAGACCAGCTACCATTGTAATAACGCCAAAACGTAACGAAACGCTGTTAAAATTTTTAATTTTCACGAACAGGTCAACATTACGGGTTTTTTAAGTTGCGTTTTTAAAGTTGAATTTTTTTTAGTACAAAAATGTATGAGGGAAAAACAAAGAAAATAGAAAGAACAAAATTTAGTAAGAACGTTGAAAGCGTTTAAACAAGAAAACTCGTGTTAAGTATAAAAAATTGCAATAACAAAAAAAAAAATATATAATAAAATTTCATAAAACTCGAACAGCTGAAATTCTTAAATATTGTTGCGTTTAGCGATCGTACAAGCTCTTTGCTCATTCGTTGTTATTGTTGCGCGCTCAGTGTGGGTGTTTGAGGGAGCAGACAGTGGTGGTGGTGTTTTATCATTGTTTTTGCTTTTATTTAGCATATTTTCACGCATTTGCTGATGATTGCAGAACGCCCGCATTCATTCATTGATTTTGCTAATTCTTTTTCTTACCAACAAAATATCCGCCACTATGGACCAGCATAGATTCAGCGTCACCTGCGCCAAAAAGACGAACAAAAAGCAGAACGAGGTTGTGGTTTGTGGTGTCACCAGCGACAAGTAGACCATCGGCGCTGATATGAGCAGACCGAAGGCACAAATGTACGGATCGCAGCTTTCGTGTTGTGGTCGTAGACGTTGCGCCAGAAACGAGCCCACTGGCACACCAATCAATCCGGCAATCATGGCGATGATGCCAAACTTGTACGATACGCTAGTTGATTTTATAAATAGGATTTATGTTTTATGTGTGTTTTTAAATTTTCATATATGCTAGAATTTTTGTAAATCAAATTTTTGTGCGTAAACATGTTGAGGTATTTACACAGCATATAAATACATAGAAATCGAAATTTTTTGCGGCAGCCAAAATGAATTTTCTTCTAGTATATATATAGTATATCTACGTAATTTTTCCATTTCAATTATACTCACTCATTCAGCGACAGCTCTTCGTTGCCTGGCTGCATTTTGATGCCTAGGTAAATGAATTTAGGTCCCCACCAGGCGAGCGCACCGGTTACGAAGGCAACGCAAGTGAAACCAGCTGTCGAAAGCATAAACGAATGATTCTTCACCAAGTCCTTAATATCCTCTGTGTAGCTGGTGGGTTCCAAATGTGGTGAGCCTTCGCTCTCACCGCGCTCTGGCTCTTTGATCAATATAATCAGCACAACGGCCACAATGCCCAGGATGGGTGTAACACGCAGCGCCCAACGCCAGTTATTAGCCAAGCGCGCAGTCTCCGAACCGACAATGTAACTGCGTAAATAGAGAAAATGCAGATTAGCAGGCATATTTTAGAAAATACTTTAATATATTTCATAAATAACGCATCAATATATAAATAAATTATTTTTAAAGATAACTATAATTAACTTTTGCGTAATGGTTTGAATAGAAATCAATCAATAACAAAGCATACTTAATTGATTGACTACAAATTGAAGGCCTCCAGCCTATTCATGTACTTTTTTTAATTTATGCCAAGCTTAATTAAACAATGCGTATACCACTAATTATTACAAAAACAACAAAAATTCACATAGTTCACACGCTAACAACGCGGCGCTCGCCTCGAACTGTTTTAGGGGAGGTTCCCTTCGTGACTTTCTTTGGGGGAAAACACTTAGCGCTTATAAATTTTACGTTATGACCTCTATGGCAGTGACATGACAAAACTGAAAGATGTGAGGCGAAGAATTCGTTGCACTTATTTACTGTAGCCCATACATACTTGTACTTATGCGCGTATTTGATGTGAAGGAAAATAAAGTAATTGATTTAGATTTGAATTGACAATGTCACTAATAAAATTTCTATTATTAATTAACCTTTTGAACGCGTGCAATTTAGAAAGTTATATTATGGAAATAAGTTGCAAGCCAATTGGTGTGATAAAGCTACAGTGGAACTTCTTAAAGTGGAACATATGTACATATGTACGTATGAAAGAATGCCGTGATTGGTGAAAAGCCAGTGTTAACTTTTATACAAAAAAAAACTGCTGATAAAAAAAAAAATAGAAACGTGAGTTAACTTCAAATTTTACTATTATAGTATATTCTAGATATAGCGCAATAAAAATAAAAAATAAAATGTTAAACGTAGTCCAAACTAAACAATATTTTCGGAGATGGTATCTTTGCCTCGGACAATACTCAGTGCCAAATTTCGTGAAAATATCTTGTCATATAAAAAAGTTTTTCATACAAGAACATTATTTCGATCGTCCAGTTTGTACGGCAGCTATATGCTATAGTGGTCCGATCTGAACAATACTTTCGGAAAATGTATCTTTATCTTGGACAACAATCCGTGCCGAATTTCGTGAAGATATTTTGTCACGTAAAAAGGTTTTCCATACAAGAACTTTTTTTGATCGTTCAGTTTGTACGGCACCTGTATGCTATAGTGGTCCGATCTGTACAATATTTTCGGAGACTGTATCTGTTCCTTGCACAATAATCTGTGCCAAATTTCGAGAAGATATCGTGTCACATAAAAAAGTTTTTCATACAAGAACTTCATTTTTATCGTCCAGTTTGTACGGCAGCTATATGCTATAGCGGTCCGATCTGAACAATACGTTTGGAAAATGTATCTTTACCTTGGACAACATTCCGTGCCGAATTTCGTGAAGATATCTTCTCACGTAAAAAAGTTTTCCATACAAGAACTTTTTTTATCGGTCAATTTGTATTTTGGTCCGATCCGTACAATATTTTCGGAGACTGTATCTGTTCCTAGCACAATAATCTGTGCCAAATTTCGAGTAGATAACGTGTCACATAAAAAAGCTTTTCATATAAGAACTTTACTTTTATCGGCCAGTTTCTATGGCAGCTATCCCGATAGTGGTTTAGTACCGCCGGTTCTGACAAATGAGTGTCTTCTTGAGAGGAAAAAGGATGTGTACAAAGTTTCAGATGATATCTAAAAAACTGAGGTACTATTGCGCGTATATACAGACGGATATGGCTAAATCGACTAACCACGTTATGCTGAGGAATGTTTTTAAACTCAAACTCTGTAGTACAAAATATTTCTCTTCGTTTTATTCAAATTTTAAAAACTTTACTTTTCTTTAAAATTATGAAAAATAACAGCGTATTTATTTTTGTCACTGTATTTCCCCTTCCTCCCTTTTACAAGCAGAGTAATTTGATAAACCCATAAACAACCCTCTGGAATGTTAGTGAAGGCTCGTCTGTATGGTATTGATTTCCACAACTTAAAGTTATTACGTTAATATTTACAGATGACAGCTAAGCGTGTTCATCATAAAAATTCCAAAAATTTAATTCAATTGAAGGAAGCCAACGCCTCTTTGACCTGCCTTGTTTTATACAATTAATTTTTTATTATTGCCATGGGAGTGCATGAGAAAGCACGCGATCGGCCGTTTGATCGGAATTCTGTTATGAATCGTAATCAATATGTTAACTACAGTTTCCACTGCATAATTTCGTTGAAATCACGCGATCGACGCTCTTAAACGTTAGCTAGAAAAGTTGGCTAGGGGTGAATGACTCAACAGAAAGAAATATACACTCACACATATTCAAGGCGGTCTTAGTAATACATACTACTATAAAAATATTTATAAAATCCTTATCAAACTGGACAATGTTATTGTGATCGCTAACAAGTCTAGAGCTGCAGCAATGAGATTACCGGATCCAGTGCCATAAATACTAGAATGTGCGTAGACTAAGGTTATCAGAACTAATTTTAGCAAACTTGTGCAAATTTATAATATAATAACAAACGCAATTGAAAAGCCGACATATAGTATAAATAAATATAAAAAATGAAAAAAAAACAACGACAACATAAACATAATCGATATTTTGCTAATGAATATTGCATATTACTACAAGTCTTACCCAAATCCTGAACCAACTGGAATCGCGAAATAGAATAACGCCAACATTTTCGAACGCAAATCGTGTATGAACAAATCGGAGATAATGGTGGGCGCTATGGTACTATACGACGCTTCTCCGATACCCACTAATGCGCGGAATGTGATGAAACCACCGAAGCCGCCCATAAATGAGCCAAGCAACGTTGTTGTCGACCATAACAGAACACCGATTGCCATAATCCAACGACGCGAATAACGATCGCCAAGATAACCAAAAAGTGGCGCACAAACCATATATGAGAGCACAAAAGCGGTCTGTAGCAGGCCGCCATCATCGTCACCAATTTTAAAATCTGCTTGAATATCTGTTAAAACACCTGCAATATTCATAAAAAGAAGATATAGGTTAGAAAATTTATTTTTGAAAATAATTTTGTTTTTTTATGGGAAGATTATTTTCTTTAGAAATAAATATGAATTTATGAAATCTTTATGAATATTTATTCCTATTATTATTAAGTTTGCCACGAAGTATTTAAAACCCAGAAAGAAACACCGTAGGCCTTATAAAATTTATATGTACATATTAATGATCAGCGTGATGAGAATCGATTTAGCCATGTCCGCCTGTCTGACTTTTGAAATATTGATCGAAAATTAGTACATGCACTTTTATCCTCAAGAACAGATCACTATAGTATATACATAGCTGTCATTCAAAACTGACCCGAGTTAAAGATCTTTTTATACACTTTTATGCTGTAAGAAATATCTACATACATCGGTGCTATATACTATCGGTGCAGCCGAAGTTATTGTTCTTTCTTGTTTTTATAAGTTTTGAAAAAAAACAGGGTGCGAAACGCAAAAAAATTCTTCAAGTATGGTGTTGTTGTAACGTGTACATAATTCCCGTATTAAGTAAGTTGTCATAGACGTCATCCGATGGTAGACCCAGGAAACGAGCTGTTTCGACGGGGTGTCAGATATGTAGGGTTAGCAGGGCATGCAAAGAGGTGGGGAGTGACAGCGGGGACTCATTGCACGCCGGACTGTTTGATATGTCAGGGTCTATTCTGGATAAGTAGGAGTTTAACCAGCTACAGTATCCAGAACGTCAGGTCGGCGTATTGTTTTATATCATCGATGTGAATGAGGAATGACCTCCTGATGCGGGGACGGTTCTGCTCCAAGCAGGTGACTGGATAATTTCTGCGAAAGCACCCCTGCAGAAACTGCTTGGAGAGCAGTTCATTATGCTCCTTAACTGGGAGCATACGGGCCTCATTATGCAGGCGTTCGATGGGAGACATCAAGAGGCATCCTGTCATAGTCCGGAGTGCAGTGTTCTGACAAGTTTTAAGCTTCTTCGTCAGCGCTTCAATGCATCCTGGCGACAATATTGGTGCGGCGTAGTTGAGGACCGGCCGGCCGATTGCCTCGTATGTTGTCAGATCTAACTACGTTTAGATCGGTAAGTCTTGAAAGATGGTCATGAAGATCGCTTAAAATTCATATACATGTTTTAGATATCTCAAATGTCTGAATACACCTACATTCGCATATCGGTTAGCAACCATTTTAAAATCGTCTTTTCAATTGCATTAAGATATGCTAAAACGCCGTGTGCAACTTACGCTTCATCGATAAATGAATGAATGCCATTCAAGCTTTCGAGCCGTGTGCCCGACGACTCTAATTTTAGCACATAACATGACCACACCATAATGATAATTACAATGATCATATTTAATTAACACATTCCAGCAGTTGACGTTATTGCAATCGCGCTGTATATATGTATATACATATGTATGTATGTGAGTTTTAAGCAGTAAAAAAATAATAAGTAGAAGACAATGTTGTGTACTTCTCGCGAGTGTGGAATGATACGAGTATCTGACACTTAAACTTCTTTATCGTGTGATATTCGCAGAAGTGGCGCTATTTGAAGAAAGTTATACAATTTTCCATTAGCTAATGTGCTAATGGAATGCCTTAGGATATAATGCATTTTGTTAAAGCGTGAAAATTTTTGGGGATTCTACAAACACAACGCTCATATTTACAGGAATACTCGCTTTAAGTGAGTCCTAGACTGCCATTTGCTCATAGGCATGCAGCGTTTGCGATGACTTCAGATTTATATTTTTATAATTTTTATTTTAATAACAAAACGTTGCAATATTGTGTAAGTAAAAGTTTTAAGTATATTCGTGCACTCTTTGTGTGCAGTGTATTGGCGAGAGTCAATAGCGCCGCCAATCGAATGATTTTTCGTTTTGAGAAAGCTTTATAAAAACAACAACTGCCATTCGGTGGCGACATCAAACTGCAGGGCCCCTGTTGTTGTTCAAGGTTGCATGCGGCAATCAATTTTCAGTTTCATGTGCATTTAGTCATCATCGTTTTCTGAGTGATGTTTCAGCAAAAAGCGATTCACTTGCTTCGGAAACGGTCAGTTAATCATTGGCAAATCATTTTCATTCCGCAACACAAAACTATTTAAGCTTAATTAAGTAAAACTAGTTTAAGCGTCTCTACATTAATATCTAGTTAAAGTTAAAGTATGCATTTGTGTGAAGAAAAAAATAAAATATTATGAAGTTCATTTGCTGATGGCTTAAGCTTGCAGCTAAGTTCCGCTTTTTGTTCATCTTTTGCTTGCATTTAACCTTTAGATGATTTGAGTTTTGCGGTCAAATATTTTTATTTTATTTCAGTAACTTTGTGCGGATTGCTGCAAGCTGACCGCTTGGCGTGACTAATTGCATTTGCATTGGTATTTATTAATATATCTGAAAACCGCTGTAGAGCATACTTTTGATTACAAAAAAAAGAAAAAAATCGTAGAATAGAATAAGCTCAAGTACAAAGAATTTCTACAAAAATGCTTCTAATAAGTATGTATGCTTGGAATTTTGAAAATATTACGGAATTTTTTGGGGGATTTCACTTAAACACGAACACAAATATTTGGGTGGTAAAAAGCCTACACTGACGGTCGTGAAGTCATCAAAAACTTCCCTCAAGAGAGTCGTTCATTTTTATACCCTGAACAGGGTATATTAAGTTTGTCACGAAGTTTGTAACACCCAGAAGGAATCGTCGGAGACCCTATAAAGTATATATATAAGTGATCAGTATGTCGAGCTGAGTCGATTTAGCCATGTCCGTCTGTCCGTCTGTCTGTCTGTATATATACGAACTAGTCCCTCAGTTTTTAATATATCGTTTTGAAATTTTGCAAACGTCGTTTTCTCTTCAAGAAGCTGCTCATTTGTCGGAACGGCCGATATCGGACCACTATAACATATAGCTGCCATACAAACTGAAGGATCGGAATCAAATGCTTGTATGGAAAACTTTCACATTTGACAAGATATATTCACGAAATTTGGTATATATTATTTTCTAAGGCAACAGTGTAATCTCCGAAGAAATTGTTCAGATCGGTTAACTATAGCATATAGCTTCTATACAAACTGGACACATAGTTACTAATAGAAACGCACCTGTGAAGGGTATTTAGCTTCGGTGCAACCGAAGTTAACGTTTTTTTTTTTTGTTTTTTTTTCAAACAAGGTTAGATCGCCGAAAAAACAGCTCTTGGCCGGTTAAAATTTAGGTCTATTCTGGTACGTAGAACCGACTGTCTTGGGAATTAAGTCGTTCATCTATGTATCTCTCGCTCTCTCTCTCTCTGTTAATGAAGATAACATCGAAAAAGTTTAAGTTATAGTATAGTGTTGGCATCAAAGTGATCACAGAGGATTTCAACATCAACATCATTGTATAGAGAATTGGATTAAGCCTTAGCACATTTGTATTAGAAGCCTGTTTTGAAAGTGATAATAAAGATTTGTATTAAAATATGTGAAAAATAATTTTTTAACTGTCCGGGTCAAATTTTCAGATAAACTCTGCTTGATATATGCATATGTAATGCACTGAATATTGAGTATTTTTTTTTTTTTTTAATTTAAAACATCGCACCTTATACGCAAGTGCATGTTTTGCTTATCAAAGAGGAAAGATTTTTAGATTTTTTTTTTGTTTTTTTTTTTTAATTGTACATAATTTTATAGTTATGAACATTAGTCATTTATTTAGATAAATTCTTCTCAACAAAAAAAACTTTATCCAAGATCATTCACCCTACAAATGAATTTAGCACAAGTCTACGAAAATATTCTTTCAGTTATCTGACAATAGACTGATTCCATTAGATGGAGAGAAACAATAAAACTGTTTTCAGTAAATTACAATAGTCAACTTTTGAGTTAGCAACTAGCAACAGATTTCAAATGCTTTTACCTGTCATAGCACTCAATCGTATGTTTATTACTTCATTATATTCATACTGGCAGCGGAGTGTGCGAGCGGCGTCCAAATTTAATGAGTTGGGTGCTAAAAGCGTCACTTATCAATGTGTCAGCACAACCTTGATAATAGATCACATGAATGACAATATGATAGGCTATTTAGCATATGTGTAATGTGGCGCCCACTCACAACACAAAAAAAATACTATTCTAACAAATAAAAATAAAAATAAAAATAAAGAAAAAAAACGCAGAGGCACATTCCGCTGCTTGCGTACTTACGCTCCCCCAAACATCCACCGTAGCGAATATAAAAACGTAAAGTTTGCGGTAGTTAATTAATACATACACAAGTACATACATACATTTGTTTACCTGAAATCACGATAAAAATCACTTACTCAGGTTAAGTATTCAATGTTTGCATACATTTAGCTACATTCTAGATATTCATGTGATGTATATGAATATGTAAGCAGCACACCGTAGTAAGGTAGTATAAAAACACAAACAAAAGCGTCTAGGAGAGTTAATGAAAGCGTAGCGTGGCGCATGGTCGAGAGAACTTGGCTGTCATCGGAAAACGCAACAAGTAAACGGAAGAATAGCAAAAATAGCAAGTGACATATATACCTACATACGTAACGAGTATGAATATAGTACATACTTAAATATCTAAAACACACAATGAGTAGCAGAACTAGTTCGCTGCAGTGCATGTTTTATGAGCAAGTTTGCGAGTGCAAACGCTGAGTCAGAAAACAGACAGTCAACGCCGAACTGCTTGTCCATAAATGCCAACCGCCTTCAACACACAACGTGGCCGCAACGACTGCACGTAAAAAAAAACCCAATAAGCCAACAAACCCAAGCAGGCGCACTGCCCCGCAACTTTCCCGCTATTCTTGCCATTAGCGCACTTCAACACAAGTTTTTAGCGCTTTTACTACTACTCGCATATTCGCGTTTGTTTTTTTTTTTACTTTCTGTATTTAATTATTTTCGTTGTTATCTGGGTCTTTTTATGAGAAATTTATCGTACGATTTTTTCAACCAATCAGCGTTCGCTCTCGCCGGTATTAGCCAGCAATGAATAAGTGACGTAATGGCAAACAAACGCTGACGGACGTACGATGTCTACGTAGGCAAAGCAAGCCAAAAGCAGTGGCGAGCTCGGCAAGCTAAAAAAAAATCAGCCGTGAAAAGGCGAAACGCTAAAAACGAATTGGTTGGGGGCCGTTGTTGGTAAAGCTAGGTGGCACTATAGAGACATGAATATGTGTATGTATGTGCATACGTAGAATTGGTATGCGCGTCAACACGTAAGCGTTCATAAACGAGAAGATTGCGTTATTACAGTCGAAAGCCAACGAGCTGCTATGTAGTGGGTAGGAATGATGTTTTTAAAATAAAATAAATACGTAGGCTGCTATATATATTTCTGGCCTAGGCAACACTAAGTGTTGCCAGGTCCAATCTGACATTTCCATTGGAAAGTTTGACATTTTTTAGCATAACATCACTCAGAACGTTTTGTCATTTAATCGTGAATTGTTTTATTTACAGGGAATTAAAAAATTCATCTCGGCCAAAAAATGGAATTAACTCGTGAACATTTTCGTGCGATCATTTTTCACAACTTTCGACGTGGATTATCACGACAAGAGTGCATCGATGAACTAAACTCTTTGTATGGCTATGAAACACCATCCTATAGCACTGTGAAAAACTGGTACAACGAATTCAATCGTGGCCGACGCTCGCGCAAAGACGAATTCCGTGAAGGTCGTCCAAAAAACAGCCGTTGTGCCAGAAAACATCGATGCCGTACGAGAACTGATAATGCAAGACCGTCAGATAGAGGCATGCCTATGCATTTCTCCCACCATACATTCGATATTGTATGAACACCTGGCCGTAAAAAAGGTTTGTTTTCGTTGGATCCCGTACAATTTGACAATCGCTTATAAAAGGGCTCGTGTGGATTGGTGTAAAGAAATGCTGAAAAAATACGATCGCGGTGCTTCAAAAGACGTTTATAAGATCGTCACAGGTGACGAATTATGGATCTATGCGTATGAGCCTGAAACAAAACAGCAATCGACCGTGCGGGTCTTCCAAGATGAGCCAAATCCAACGAAAGTTGTTCGTAGAAGAAGCACTTCGAAGCAAATGGTCGCCTGTTTCTTCGGCAAAACTGGTCATGTGGCGACTGTTCCGCTTGAGCAACGTAGGACGGTCAATTCTGAGTGGTACACCACCATTTGTGTGCCTGAAGTCTTCGGAGAAATTCGAAAAACGAACGAGAGAAGACGAATCATTGAGCACTATGACAATGCGAGCTCTCACACATCGGCTCAAACCAGCGCCTTTTTGACAGGCCAAAACGTCGAATTGATGGGTCATCCGCCGTACAGCCCTGACTTGGCACCCAATGATTTCTTTTTATTCCCACACATCTAAAAAATAATGCGTGGTCAACGATTTTCGTCGCCAGAAGATGCTGTTAAAGCTCAAAAACCATGTTTTGGAGGTGTCTCAATCGGAGTGGAAAAAGTGCTTCGAAAATTGGTTTGAGCGCATGCAAAAGTGTATAAATCTTGATGGAGAATATTTTGAAAAACAATAAAACCATTTTCGTTGATAAATATTCCTATTTTCATTATTAGGCCAGAAATATATATAGCAGCCCTCGTATCTTTGGCAAAATTGAATTTAGCACACTTTTGTTGGTGTTTGTGTTTGGCAGATGAATTGAAGGCTTGGCTCACTGACTTGCACACGGTTTCGTCGCTTTTGAGGTAGCTAAGCGGCTAAGGTGGGATTTTATATCAAAATAAGAAAATCTATAGCAATCGAAGTGTCGAGAAGCAGAAAGACTTGCATTCAATGTCAATGGAAAGCAAACATAATGATGAAGTTATAGCGAAAAGAAGTAATAGTAGCAAAACAGAAATAAAAGCTGGCACACAAATCTAGTATCAGAAAAGAAGCAGAAATGGTAAAATAGCCTGCTAATATGCTCAAGAGAACCAGTTTGCGAAGCCGGCACCGGCGAAATAAACGGGAGAATGCCGCCACGAATACAATACTACAAGGTACACATGTACTTAACTATTGTAGATTTGGTGCGGTCTTATGATCGGAGGGAATAAATAAATAAATCGGAGGAGTATATGAAGATACATAATATACACATTTTGAGATTTGATGGGTCAAATTAATTATAATTATATTATATTATAAACAAACATAATTATATTATATAAAAACAATTGCTATATTTATATATAACTGTGAAATACATTTTATTAATAAAATAACAACGAACTGTTCCGAAAATACAAATAAATTTATAAAAGGTAAAGCAATAAAAATTAAATCCGAAAGCTCTGTCCTCCTCTTAACTCTCCTGATTATTATTCGATGTCATTATGAGAAAAAATCGAATCTCTGCACATTTTGAATTGATGTCAATAAACATCTTACGGTTCATTTTGACAATATTGTATTTTGGTATACCAATTAAATATTAATTTATTCGAACAAGTTTTATTCCACGTTGAACTTATTAAAACGTGTTGACTCATTATGAATTTGTAGCTGGAAAAAGCGGCATAAAGTTATATACTTGAACGTTTACTTGCACATTCTAATTTTTGCGATAAGTCCAACAATTCCAAAAATAGGCATGACACTTTGTAATTTTATTTAAATAAATATATATCAATAAATAGATATATATACATACATTTTTTACATATTTAAATCTAGTGTATATTGCGGTAGGGTTAATGCAGCTTATTGCACGTTTCAACAGTTTCTATACATAATAGGTGCCAAGTGGAGGCTACTGAACATTTGCATATACTGATATGTATTTACGTAAAAACATATTGCGGCGTTTGTAAAGAAACGGAAAGAGGAGAAATGCATTTCGGTCAATGACATGCACCTAGGCTACTCAAAACTATTCACATATACATGCGGAGGCTTAGGGTGTGAATATGCGCCAAATTGCACTGCTATGGGAGGCGATGCTCAGGCGTCACTTTGAACGCCAGACACCTGAACGAGTAAATAGTGGTATTTGCATCGCTTTGACGCACTCTCCACCACTTCTGCAGTGTTTTGCATTTTATGAGGTTCAAGCGTACAAAAGGTGGAAATAATAATAGTCGTTTTAAAATTGATGTGCCGACATTAGCAATAACCAGACAGAAAATATATGTATGTTTATACATATGTATATAATATACGAAAATTAAAATATCATTCACATATCATTCGTAGGTGATAATATATATATAATAAATGTATGTGTTTGGTACGTGAAAGACATTACCTGTATTTGTATGTCAAGTGATAATGCCAATCACATGTTTAAGTAGGTTTGTGGTTTGTCAGAGATCATCAGACTAATGTGATTTATAATTATATATTGAAAGTTAAATTCATGACGTGCACTTGTTGGTGTGAAAATGCTCATAATTAATGATTGATGCCTGATTATTGATCTACTTAATCCTCATGTGATAATGGGAAATGAATGTGTGATATGATAATAATGTGTTAATTTGATTATAAATGAACGAATGTAAACGCACAAATATACATTAACATAAACATACTTACATTTTGATAAAATGAATCATTTAATGGAGTTTAAAATATCTGTCATTTATTGTTAGATATTCGGTAGATTAAAAAAAAAATATAGTAATGTGTGAGTTTATATTTATTGTGAAATTAAAAATGTATAGATAATTATTAATTTAAATTTTTTTTCAATAACTTCACTTGCAAATACACAAACGACAAATCAACAACTAGCCTATAAAGAATGAGTGGAAATAATGCATATAAAACTACAATAAACTGTATAAAAAATTAGATTTCCTATGACTCAGAAATAATGACGCCACTTGAACTCTAAAAAATTACACACTTAACTAAGTTATTGCGTTTTATTTTATTGTGCTAATTTATAGTTTGTTAGACAATTACATAAAACAGAAATAAACTTGTAATCTATTCAATTACTATCTTTCAAAAAGATTTACGATTGCAATATTACTGAATACAATTAAATTAATCTAAACAAAGTACCTGTAAAAATAATAAACTAACTAATATTACGTTTTTCCTAAAATAATAAAACGATCACTTAGAAATTTCTAAAATTCCATTGACTAATTGCATAAATAAGGAAACTTTGGAAAGTTTTAACCAGATGCAAATGTTCACAAGTGTAAACAATACATTATAAGGATAAGCAAAGTTCGTGGCTATTGAAAACGACCTTAAAAATTTCCAGCTGTAAAATTTGCGAGTAAATATCGAGGAAAAATACCAATAAAACTTTGGCGGCCAAAATAATTAATGTAAAATAAAACGTCTGGCAAAAAATTCTTTGCATACATTACGAAAAAAACTTCCATTGACAAATACGTAGCATTGAATAAATTGACGCTTCAGTTTGCGTACTTTCTTCTGTTTTTTCTGATTTCAATTGTTGTTCTTCCCTCCATTATTGCATAGTAATTTTGTTTTCGCAGACTTTTTGAATAAAAATGTTTTTATTTAGTGCGTTTGATTTAAGTTCGAATATATTGAATTTATTTAAAATCTAATTTGTACAAATTGTAAATAACAGTCGATTACTAATTGCTCTAACATGCCCCCTGTAATTTGCATAGAATAATGTTATTTGTATGTTAAGCATAACAGAAGGTTGTGCAAATTGAGTATAAGTATTTTGTATATTTGAAATTTACGAAAGGAATTGGGGGAAATTTATTATAATTAAAAAAAAAATAATAATTTAAAAAAATACAAAAATGTTATTTATGTGTGTATACATATATTTACCAGATATACATATGTATGTATGTATGTATGTTTACAAATCGGAAATACTAAAAATAATTATGCCAGATTATCACAGTAAATTTACTTTGCCAAATACCTTTACATTTACACGTATTAACATTGCTGTTAAAAATGAGTGAGTGACATGAGAGGATGCTGAGCTCTGACGAGATCCTTGACAGAAGCAAATATTTTTCTTTTCTGCATATGATTTAGTAAGCAAAGTACATATTCATACTTGTATGTAGATGTTCTGTCAAATATCTCCCAGTAGACCAAGACAGCGTCCTGCTTAAATGCAAAATCAAAACATTTTTACTATCACAACAAATGTCAACAAACCCGCAAAGAGCAATAAAAATCAAAACTATTTACTATTAGAAAGAAAAAAACTAAGCGCAAGAAAGGCGGAAAAGAGAAAGTTCGTTTACCCAAAGCGGATACTTTCGTAAGCATTTAATGTACAGAGTTACCTACATAATTTGTATGTATGTATGAGCGTATTTCTACACGAAAGGCATACAAAAGGCATAGCGCCTAAACATATACATACAAAAACAAAAATTTATCACAATTTTGCTATGCATTTCTCAACTGACCGAATTTACAACTTTTTCTTTAGAGAAATAAATTGTATGAATACGCATACATATACATGTGTGTGTGTATTTGCATGCATGTATCTGTGAGTATGCGCTCTGTGGGCCAGCGTTTGTGAATGGGCAAAAGGTGATGAAAGAAAATCGTTTACACCTGTGAAGAATGCAGAAGTGAAGAGGTTATGGCCGAAAGCTACCAACAGTTGTGCGTGTTGAGGCAAAAACAAACAAAAAAAAAAAAAAAAAAAAAACAATGAAGGGCAGAGAAAAGCTGCCGCCATAACAAAAAATGTTTGTAATGACAGGGATTTTATATAAGCAAAGAAAGCGTAGCATTAATTCTTGTAAATTTCCTCGAAAAAAAAGAAAGAAATCAATATAAGCGCGAAATAAATTATATTTCATAAACGCACTTAAATGGATGAATGTTTAAGCATAAGAAGATCTTAAATCAACAGATATAAGCATAAAATCTTAAATCAATAAGTATTAGCAAGCAATCAAGCGTGAATTTGCTCGCGTTCGCTGCACCCACAGGCCAGAGGAATGCCGAAATGAATGCATCTCTTTTTCATCTTCCTCTTTTGCTGCACACCTTGTGTACTTAAAGTCATTAATTGAGAGATTTGTGGGGGCGCGACTACAGCAACAAATATTAAACACTTATGTACATATATACATGTAAAACAAGAACAATACTTTGCAAAAACATACACATTTGTAGAACACAATTGTAGCAACATTTTTATACATTTGTAGCTACATATATGCAGCAATAGCGCACCAAGATTTAAATGCATATTATTCGTTTTTGTTGTTCGCTATTTTTGTTTGTTCAACTTTCGAAAATCGTTTTTCTTTACGATGACTTTTTCTTTTTGGAAAAGTGCCAATATAAATAAGAGAAATAAACAACAGAAATAAAGCACAGTTAAACGCACGAAACAATGCGAACAGTTTAAAGTCGCTACAAAAAAAAAACAACATTTCTGGTAAAGGAAACATGAAAAACAGCTATTTTTTAACGACAAAGTTATTTATTTCTGCCACGTTTCCTTTCTTGAAATCCATTTGTACAATAGTACATAGTACAAAGTGCGAACAAATTTAATTGCTGAGTGGAGAAATTCGAATATGAATACAAATATGTTTTTTTTTTTTTTTTTGAGAGCGCAGATGAATACCAAGGTCAGGATATTGTAGGTGGTGGTATTAAATCACGTAAACATGTGGAGAGTGGGTTTTTGTTATTAAAAAAATATACATGTATATGAATACAAAAGTGTGCATATGTATATGTAAATAATATAAATAAAATATATAAATATTTAATCCCAATCAGAAGACAAACATATGTTTATAAATAATATAAATAAAATATATTAATAATTAATCGCAAACAGCTTGAATTTAAAATTTTAATATTCAACTTTTAATTCCTTTTTTGTAATTCTTAATTGGTATTGAAAATCTAATTTTAAAACAAAAGTTTTTCAATTAATGCTTTGGCAACCCTGCCCATAACAAATAGTAAGTTTTTAAGGTTATCAGATATTACGTTTAGGTTAAGTAATATTTTAGTAAAGATACATTATGCATTTATTTACATAGGTAATATCAATATTATTAAACCTTTTATGTAAGTTTACATTTTATTATTTAAAGTAATAGTTTAACAATTATAGGGAAGTCAAATGTCACGGTAATTATATTTTAATTAAAAGTTACATATGTACATATAACGTCAAGTGTATGCGTTTTTGAGCTTGTATATGCATATGTAATGTGTGTTTGAGCGCTCGTGCAGCTTTTAAAGCTAGATAAACTTAATTAAAAAGTAAAATTACAAAAGCATATACTTTATAACACATTTTGTTATTTAGCTATTTATATAACCTAAGTACTGCAAATCCTTTATGATTGATAATTGCATTAACTACATATCAATTATGACATTAGAATATCAATGGAGTGCAAACACACGCTTGAGGTGGGCAAACAGGGCCTTCACATCTCGAAATGTATATGTGCATATAAAAAAATTAATATATAGACATATAGTATATAGACTATTATACTATGTATAATCGAGTATTTTTTTTATTAAAATTAACGGAAGAATGATATAATTTATTTGAAATTTTTTTTCATAATATATTGAATATTAATGAAAAGCAGCTGACATTCGAATTTTGATTAAATTTTCGTGTTGGCATTAATTTAAGTAGATAAAGGCAGAATCAAGCGCTAAAACAAGTAGGAAAACAAAAAAAACTTTAACTTTGGCTGCAACGAATAAGGTTGTGATCGTTGCTCGATATTGGCGTTTCTGACGATTAAGCAACTCCTTGAGAAAAAAACGCGTGTAAGATTTATAACTCAAAAACTGAGGGACTAGTTCGTATATAAGCCAATTCGTCACGTTGGGTTATTCAGTTCAATTTATCCTAAACCTAATATGTAATCGACTGGAAGCCAAAAGTCGAAGAAAAAATATATATACTAGTATTTTGTAGATGACCAAAAATATAAACGAGTTATTTATATATTTATTTTTATTTTATTTATTTGCATACATTTTAGTATGTACGAAATGTGCCATTTGCGAAATATTACGTGTATTTTCGAAACGGTTAAATTTTGGCCAGCCAAATCCACGGTTGCAGTGGGCAGCTTTTGAATTACAATTTCTTTCATTGCCTTATGAACTGTTTGAACAAGTGTATGTATAACAACATACGATTTTCGCATTGATTTTTAATGTATTGGCGGGCGAAATAGCAAGGTCGCCACATATGTACATACATACTGATTCCTTTATTTATTTATTGACATTAAGTTATGTTCTGTATTCCAGTTACAAGGACATTTCGAAGAAAAATTTCAAAAAAATATGAGCATACATACATATTTATATGTATACATATGCATTTATATGCAAAAATTTAAATTGAAAAACAAACATGTAAATATTTATGCGAAATGGTCAAAATGCAAATATTTACATTACAAAATTAATCGCTAAATCAATTCAAGTGTAAATTGTATGTTAATTTGTGTACGAAATGTAATGACGTGGCGTTGAAATGCAGAATGCAAATGCCATGCATTTTTGGCAGCATTCAACAACAATTGGTCTCCACGCTCATGCGCCACATTTTCAGTTTTCTTATGCAATTGCTTTTTCTTTTGCATTTTCATGCCATATTCGTTGTATCACGCCACTTTTAACAAATGTTCGAGAATACAAGTACAAACGTGGCTATGGGGATATGTGTGCACGCTTGTACAAGGTAAAAGCTCACAATATTTACTAACGCAATTAACAACTTTTAATTGTAAACAAACAATGCGCTTGAATTATACAATTATATTATATTTCATACACGTGTATTACGCTAGCGATTTACAAATATATTAAAATTTTAGTTTTTTAAATTTTGCAAGTAATATTTTTTTTTCTATAGTTATTTTAAAATATTTTTAGAGCAGTGTTTTTTTTTATTCAACTGGCATGACAGCTGTAAACAGCCTTATATACTTGCACACATCAGCAAGTGTTTTGAAAAATATATAAATATTTTTGTTTGAGTTTTAAAATATTTTTCGTGAAATTTTCCGGCACAAACTGTGTGGGATGACGTATGAAGGCGAAAGCTACAATAATAAATAACAAAAAAAAAATTACAAAAAATAATGTGTGACGTTAAATTAAAAATAGTACTATCTAATCCTTGCAACTGATACCGTTTCATATTTCAAACTTAAAAATTGAAGAATATCATTTAATTTTGAAAGCAATAGTCTTATCTCAAGAAAATTATACACCCAACTAAAAGAACTATTCAGTCAGTGAACGCTTTGTTTTACTTATCCAACTTAAAAAAAAAAAATATTTATATTTTTTTATGATCTTCCGGTTACAAAGTCACTCACAGTACATATGTATGTAATTTAAAATTTGCCTTGGTCTATATTTTAGCTGAAGGTTGTGATCACCTGACACATTACACAAAATTAGTGTTATCATTTATATTGATATACATATGTAATATGATAAAAAAATGATTGACAGATAGCATAAATATCTACATAGATATATATAAATATAAAAGCGCTGTGTTCCAAAAATGCCACGAGCATAAAAATACAATAAAAAGTACTAAACGATTTATTCATGTGATGTTTTGATAACAAATTATCATCTAATTAACGGAAATTCGGATTATTAATAGATAAAGTAGTTTTGTATGACTTCTATATGGATTTGTGCATAAGTTAAATAATTATTTTTTTGCAATTTTCTGAAATTATATATATGTATATCTGTAATTAAATGTTTATATGTAAGGAATTTAAAAATTATTGTTCAAAAAAGTTTGGATGACTTTAGATTTTTATCTGAAAAATTTATTTCGAAGTTATATTGTTACTTTGGACTTGCCAAAACTTTTAAAAATATTTTGTCACATTTTATAGGCTCTCCGACGTATCGTTTTGAGCATAATAAACTTCGGATCAATATTAGTACACCCGGTTTATACAATTATTGCCATTATTTTTTATTGGAAAAAATAAACAAAACTTATAACAAAAAAGTGTGTTATTAAACAATCATTTTCAAATAATAAGACATATAATCATCACAAATATCAGTACTCCTTACACATACGTTAGCAAGTAGCTTAATTAAATATTCATACATACTGTATGTCTACGCAAATCCATCTATGAATCAATATTGCTTTAATATTAATTCAGTCGGTTTGTCGCCTCTCTGGCGAGGCGTGTCTATTTGCTATGCTAACTGCATTCCTTCAATGCAAAGTATGTAACAGAGTTCTATGTGCATTTTCCTGTATACACCGATATCGTTACAATCAATAGCTATGTACATTGTAGAATCTTAGAACTTTCCGGTCACGTGCTGCATATTTAACTTAGTTGGCGGTCAATATTGGAAATTTAGGAAGTGCCATAGAACTTAAAAATAACACCATTACTCGTTTAAGCATTAATAATTTTGAAGCTTTATCAATATTAGTCAGTATTTTGTTTTTGTTTATTTTTTGTTTTACATCAATGTAATTTGCCGAAATAGGTGAATCTACTGTTAACCATGATGACGGAGCAGCCCACGTATAACTAAAAATACGTTATTATTCAATGTTATGTGTGAGATGCGAAAACAAAATTCCGCTCGATGATGAGCTGTGTGCCAAGACAACAATTGCCAATGTATACAGTAAAATCACGCCACATTTTCGCAAGCAAATACAAACAAAATCCATTGGTGAATAATAAAAACAAGTTTCTCTTTTTTCATGCTGACCCACACAGAGCCTGGAGAGTACATACATATGTACGTATATACAAACAACACTGATGGCATGATTCACGCAAATTAAATGTACTTTATAAAAATATGTACGCACGTATTTAGGTACGCCCAACGTGGCTAAAACACTGATAAATTGGTATAACAGTCATTCATAAATGTACTGTTTATACGCAGATAAACAGTAATTATGTCAAATGTATGTTTGTATGCATGTTGAAAATGTTTGTACACTATTAGAAATAATATAGTATAGCATATAAACTTATGTATGTACAATATGTAAATAAATTTGTAAGATTTAAAATCAGTGGAACACACTGTTTCTAAAATATTAATTCAATACATGTACATATGTACATGCAATCATACGTACTAACCGCCTTGAATGTGGGTGTGGCTCAAACTTATTTTTGAATGAGATAAAGAGAATATATACATAGAATGTATTTACCCATGTTATTTACATTGTTTTGCTTATCGCCAACATTAAAAACTAGTGACTATTTTTTATCAGCTTATTTCACTAGCTAAACTGATTATTTGCTTATCTGTAAGCAAGCGAAATTAACACAATATTTGATTGGCTTGAGGAGTAGTCATCACGAGATATTTTTTTATTTGTTTTGATTTTAATATTCGTATGATCAAATCCTACCTTCGGAAAAAAACTATTTTTACTTGTGTGGGAAATAATATGGTTTAATTTTTTTTCATTTTTGGATGAGAATTTTACTTGGCAAGCTGTATCAAAATTTTATAATTCATAACGTATAGTATTCGCGTTTTTTCCACAAAGTTCAAATCTTTCAATTTCACAATGAATCCCGATAACTAAATTAACATAAGTGGTTCGTCGCAGATAACATTCGGCAAAATTTCAATGCCACTCCAAGATTATGAAAATAAAGAATAATAAGTTAATATTTCCTCAAAATTGTTAAGTGTAGGTGTACTAAAAGCAGTTTTTAATTTAATCAATCTTATTTAATGACATTCGATTGCGTACGAAAGTAAACAAAACGTTCTTGTGTATTTAGTTATCAGCAGTACTTGAAGGAACGTGCGATAAGGTTAGCGCAGACAGGTGACGCAATTGGGAGAAAAATGCATCTGCCTGCTTAGTATATTTTACTGTTTGATTTATATTAAAAATAATAACAATAAAGGTTATGCTTAATTAATTTCAGCTAAGTGCGAAATTTTTAATCGTTAGTTTGCAGCAAACGCATTCTATTTATCTTTGCGGTAGTGGATATCTCTATATACATATGTACATATATGCATATGCATGTAGAGGCAGAATTCCGATTTCTTTGGCGGAGGGGTAAAAAACCGAATTTATATAGACTATATACATATGTATATAGAAAAGATATATATTTATAACGCGAAAGGAAACAGTTTATGCTATATACTCTCATATTCCCATACATATCTTTGTACTTGCATATGTATGCATGTACATATAGAAGAAAAAACATTTTTATTTACGACAAAAGAGAAAGGCTTTATCATGGAAATTAACGCAGATATGCCCTCGAGCTTTAAAGAAGCATACATCCGCACTTTAATGAAAATAAAATAAAAAGCGCTCAAAGCAAGAAGCACAACAGAAGCTGAACGTACAAACACTTGACACAGTGAACTTATGCTATGCGCGTTTAGCCGCCAACGTGTCATTTCTACGACTTTGCTTACAGATTTCTAAGTCAGTATTTTTAGCTCACAATTAATAAAAAAATTCATATGAAAAACCTGTTAGTTATGCAAAAATAAATATAGCGCAATCTATACCAGCGTCACGTGTTATATTTTTAAGCTTAATGAGGTGTTATTTCTGCCCTATTTCTTTAATTGTTATTTTTACATACCTGCTATAGTAAAGCGATCCATATAGTTGATTAAATTCACAAAGCACAACACCACAACTGTAAACCATTGTGTTCTCGTGATGCCGGTAGTTGGCGGTTGCACAACAACGCTATCCGTGTCTGAATTTGGAGGCATTAATTGCTGCGACGAACAGGTGGCGGGTAGACTAGCTTCCACAGAATTACTATCGGCCTCCACATCACCACTGGACCCAGACAGAGCGGGATTGTCCATTTTGGTTATTGGTAAATAACGAGCCGACGATTGTGAAGACATTCACGTGGAATTTTGCAAAAATTCCAAACAGTCTAAATTAATAACCGCACACACACGTACACCGCAGCAATTATGATCTGCGTTATCAAATTTATATATTTTACTTCACTATTTTATGCAATGGAATTTCGTTATTCCTGCTGTTTCCAAGATTTTAGCGGTCTTTGCAGAAATTTGACACGAACATAAATATCTTTGACGTTCCTTTATTTGCACTGTTTTAGCGAAATCTTGCTTCAATTTCGTATCCTATTCACTGACCTTGGTTTTATGTACAATTTTTATTCTCTACTTAAATAGGTGCGATATCCCTTTATAGACCACACTATGTTATTTTTATATCTTTAAATTTTCACAATGTTTTAAAATGTAAGCAATGTAATAATAGAATAATAGAGAATCCCGCAAGTCGGCGTTCCTTTTATTAATTCACTTATTTTATAATTTGCCAACTAAACGCGAGAGAAGTGTAAAAACAACTGCCGACTCGATGTGAAAGTCCAACAATTTTACTCAAATCTGATTGGAATGATAGCCAGGGTTGCGTCATTACATTATTATAATATCCCGCTCTTTGGAAAACGACTGATGAATTTACAACGCATGAAAAATGATTCTGGCAGCTCTGGCATAAGCTATGAAATCTGACACATGTTTCGCAAACGTCATGAATAAGAAAACATCAAAATTGTAAGTTGTCATATGTCAGTTGGCTGTGTTCACGGAGCTGCCCGTATTTTCACTCATATTTGTTTATTTTAAAATGCATAAAGGTTTTGTATATAAAACATGTAAGTTTTTTTCTTAAGTCTAATATAACATTAAAACATCATATCTGGTTGGAATAGTTATAATTATAAGTATTAATATTTTAAGCCCAGAGTATGAGCATTTAAGGGGTTAAGACAATCAACCGTGATGTGACAATTCCGGCAAACCGCCAAATTTTCTTAGCTTCTTTTTACTTCCGCTTGACTTTATATTCTTGACTTGTCTGGCGGAGAAATGTGAAATAAGTTTTAGTAGCCACTTTATTAAATGTTCTAAAATTTCAATATGTCACCAAACAGAACTTAAGCGGCGTAAAGCGTATGCGGATGTTTAAGAAAACTAATAGAAGTAGTTTCCAAAGACCAAAGGGGTGCTGCTACTTGTCTGCGTTCATTTTCCGTTTTCTAGCATTTCTTTAGATTTCAAAGATCGTGAAAGCTTCTTTGGGTGGACAATGGATGGATGCCGAATTAATCTTGTTAATTAAAAGCTCTCTTTTCGAAGGCAAAAGTGGTAAGGTTTTCTCCAAAAAATTGGCTTAAAGTTATATAAGTATGTATTTAAATGTTTTCTAAGGTTCCATAGTCTCCATAACAATGTGAACTTTTCGAGGAATGCGCCTTTGGAAATATCAAAAAAGCTCGAGTTAATTTTATTCCTAACGCTTTACATATTCAGCCAATCGAAAATTCGATAGACACCAGGAGCGAATTTCTAAGAAATTATTTAAGACACCATATTTGATTTCTGCATTATAAATGGATTCCAATTCAATGGAGCACATCGCTTTCCAAACATGTATGTATGTACCATATATTTGCATGCCTTCATTACTTTCAGTTTTGTGAGGGATTAATTAAGTTTTACTTAAAGTTGAGATCTTAACAAAAATTATGCTTATTCATACAAAATCAATAATTATTGCAATTTAAAAACAATTTTTGGCTTAGAGCGATTATAAAAATTATGATTTCATAAAGTAAACTTAGTGGACATTTTTCCTTCGTTTTTATATACATTTATATTGGCTTAAAATTAATTTTAAACGGAATTAATACTATTTTATCTTTAAATATTTTAATTAGGAGTCTTCTGGTTCGGTTTTAATTGTTATTAAAGCATTGAACAATACCCGCATTGCTTTTGCTTGTTTCGCTTGACTCATTTCCGAAATGATTGCAGCCACTGTTTGACCAAATAAATTTATTGAATCATTAGTTTTTACCGTCGCTATGTTATCTCTGCAAGTTTCCGGTGATTCAAAGAGCTTTTCCTGATTACCATTTGGTATTATCATCCTTTCTCTGCAATCTTCAATTGTGCGAGCAAATAGCTCATTATCTGGAGGCAACGACATTGTATCAATAAAAAATTCCTTTTTACATACTAAGGTTGGAGAATTACACGCCCTTGAAACCTCATTATGGTCTGTGCAGACAAGTTTCCGTCTCTTCCTTTTTATCGCAACAATAGCAGAATCCTTAGAGTCACGGGTACTGTAATATGACTTCATTAGTAAAAGCACAATTCGTATGTATAACTGTAAACTTACTGTCGTGGCTTAACGGAATCTCTTAAAAACGATAGCGAATTAAATAAAGGCCACTGAACACATAAACTTGCATCATCATTGCTTTCAGAAAGCATTTCCGCTTGCTTAAGTTCTCTGGTATAACGTTCTCGTAAACTTCTCCATCTGCTAGAACATACTTCGGCTAAAATTCGTGTAAATTTATTTTCATATTACAATAAGGTAAGTTTGTTTACTAACCAGTTATACCCATCTGTTCGGAGATTTCAAACCAGGCGTCTGTCTTTTGACTGGACGACGTAAGCCCTAAACAGCTTTTCTGGTAAAGTACATGATGATCACGAACCAATTGGATTAACAACTCGTCGTTCACTGAAAAATAATGCGGAAATTCATAAATTGATCAATTAATTGGTTATTATACACTGAACAAGGTATATGAAGTTTGTTACGAATTTTGTAACACCCGGAAGGGAGTGGGGGTGACCCCATAATATATATATTTATGTTAATGATCAGCATGACAAGCAGAGCGATTTAGCCTATGTCCGTCCGTCTGTCTGAATATATGTGAACTAGTCAGTTTTAAGATATCGAACTGAAAAAATTGTCCACGTCCCTTTTCTTCCCAGGAAGGTGCTTATTTAACGGAATTGCCGATATAGCAACACTACACAACTGAACAATCAATATCAAATCCCTATATGAATTTTGTTTTATTTGACGATATATCTTTTCGAAATTTCGCTCCAATTTTTTTAAAGCCACAATAAAATTTCTTGAAAAATTTGTCAGATCCATTATAATATATTAAGTTCGTTGTATGAAATCATTTCTATTTCTGGAGGGTATTATAGTTTCGTGGTTTACTTCGTTTTTCTTGTTGTTATTTCATTTTCATAGTATTACACTTTGAGAGTCCTCTACATGACATAAATACTTGCTTACCTTCATTCAATGTGCTTCGTCCCCTGAAATTATACTTTATATATTTAATTGTTAATTTTTAATTTAATATAAGCTTACTGCCGTTGTTTTACAAATTGTCTTAAAAATGAAAGTGCGCCAAACAAAGGCCACTCCACTACATAGTTGTCGTTATTTTCAACTAGTTTGAGTTCTCTGGAATACCGTTCTCTTAAACTTTTCCACCTTTTGGCGCATTCTTCGGCTACATAAAAACAAAAAACTTATTATTGTAAGGTATAAACATAAAAACACAATCTACAGACCAGTCAACCCTAATTCCTCGCCGATTTTAACCCAAGACTCCGTTTTTTCTCCAGCACCTTTATATCCAGTACAATGTTTGTTGTACAGAATCTCATGGTTTTCTACCAATTCGATTAGCCGTTCGTCATCGAATATTCTGCAAAATTAAAAAACGGACAAAACAAAAAACACAATATTAATAACATAGCCTTCATGATTTCAAATACTTTATTCGTTATTTTTAGTCGCAATAATTACTACATAACACAACCTTTTATGTCATGACTTATAAGTATTGAATATTATTTTGCCTTCTTAGCTACCAGCACTGACACTTATTATGTTATGTCGTACATAAATGTTTGGTTTTTAGTTAAGAAACACTTGTTTACCCCGAGCAAATACTCATTTCTTCAACACGAAGTTCTATTATTTTGCAAAATATTCAATAATACATTCACTTAAGATGCAATTTTCGTGCAAATAATGTAAAATTAAATAAACCAACACAACAAGCATAGTAAACATTTCAGAGCTGTCAACAAATTCCAACTGGAAACATTAAGAATACGTCATTGTGAACTGTTTGCTTGCATAGAGTTGCCAAGATTTGAAATTGATTATAAATAATTTTTTTCATATACATACATATATGCAAAAAAATCGAATAAGATGTTAAGTGTTAGCATTAATATTATTATTATATTTATATGTATGTATGATATTTTATAATTTTCGAGTAAAGTTTGCGATTTTTACGGAACTAATTTAATTCTCTCGCAACATACTTATAACCTGAAACTAAAGGAGAAACTATGGGTTCATATACATACATACATACATACATATACTGACATAAATGTTCAGGATAACGTAGCGAATTGAATTTCGGTTGACTGTCTGAACGTCTCTCTGTCCATTCAAGCGATAACTTGAGTAAAAATTAAGATATCTTGTTCAAACTTGGGCCATATGTATGTTCCTTGGCGCCCAAGGGAGGTCGATACTGCATATGAGCGTTATCGATCGGTTTGGTACTATCTTTACAATCACGATGCCGAAGACTGTGGTTTAAGGATTTATAAAATATCTCACTATAATATATGTACATATATATGAGAAATCAGATGACACCATGCCCACTCCCCATACAACGGTTATGTTAAAAAGTACTAAAAGTGGGTTACACTCGAGATGATACAAAGGGTTCTATAGGAGCCGGTATATAATGGGCATAGCATCACTCACCATTGGGTGAAATGCTATATCAAAGGAAAATAATTTGCCGTGATGCCAAGAATGGATAACATCGTTTCAATATTTTCAGAATTAATGTTCTCGAATATATTTGAGCAAGTCAAATTTTCGGGATATTTTTTTCCAAATTTTCACTGCAGATTAATAAGACAAAAATGCTTCCAAATGCTACCAAAACTACTGTAGGGAATGTACTATGTATTGCACTCCTTTAAGATGTTTCGAAAGCAATTGTAAGATATCAACGTTCTGAGCGATGAGTTTGTGGAAGTTCATCATATCAAACATCGGCGCCACTTGACAATATTAGCATCCAGAGGTTTGTGTACGATAATTTTGCAATAAAACGAAGTGTTCTCGTTGCGTCGAACAAAAATTAAAAAAAAAAATCTGCGAGGACGGTCCGTATACCATCGGCCACATCGTCCGATATCGACTCTTTTGGAAGTAATTTTTACCATCATTTGGTAAAATGGTTTTCTGTCTCGGACACTGGCGAATCGGTGTCAGAGTGTTACTTTGATCGTCTGTAGAAGAGCGAATGAACTACATCCAGGTGCCCAGAAAATGCTTTTCACGGAAGATAGGGCGATAACGGTCCACGTTTTCGTATTTCGCAGATGATCTTTTGAAGGTATACGAAATAGCTATGGACCGTTGATTCTACCGGCCCGCAAACCACAACAAACTGTTTTTTCTGGATGAAATGGCAGCTCTTGAATCTCTTCAGGTTACTCTTTATCCTAAATGCAGCAATTTTGCTTGTTTACTCATCCATTGAGCCAGAAATAGGTCTCACGGCTGAACAAAATTTGCCTCGAAATCGTCAGATCTTCTCGGACCCCATTGAGCGAAGCGATGTCGCTTGGAAGGTCGTTAAACTTCATTCCTTGCACAAAACGTATTTTGTATGCTTTCAATTTAAGATATCGACGTATTATATTTATGTGGGTTATGTAGAATATATTTTCTTAACTTAGAAGAAGCATGTTTCCAAATGGAAAGGCAGCAGGACCAGGAAAATTCAGGTCAGGCGATTGTGTAATTATATTGCTCATATTGGGTTGTTAAAAAAATAGTAAAATGTCAGTTTAACTAAGAATATTATCATTTTTATCGCTGGCAGCAAATATAAATACCAATTCTTAAAAACAATATCGTTCGAAAATCAGGACTCTATCGCTATTTATACATTATGTATGTATTATTTGAAAATTATTCTGTTTCAAGAACCGAAGCTTCAAAAGTCATTTTATACTTTGTTATGAGTTTATGGTTCGGTTACTCTAAAATATTTGGTGTATCACTACGTGGCCGTGGTTTATTGGGTAACACCAAACTACTATTATTAATTCATAGTTTGTTGGTGTCGCACGCTATCACTTCACAACTGACGTAAATAGATTTTCGTGACAGGAATTCCGAACAATCAAACTCTTTGGTAAGCTTTCTGCATTTTGAATTTTACTTTAAACATTTCGGCTAGTTTAAAAATTGGCCGAACTATGAAGTGACAAGCTTTGGTTATGCATTTTACTCATGGAGTAATCTCTACGATCTTTATGGATCTTAAAAAATTTCAAATAAATAGAAGGTGCGACCTTGTATCCAGGAATGTGGGTTAAATTTGAAATGGGTGTGCAATAGGTAGCTTGATTGCTGTAACATCTGATCAGTTTTATGATTGAATAGTGGATAGTTACCTACTATATGCCGCCAGACGCTGGATGTGCACTCAGAATTTTTAATAAAAAGCTTTATCAAATCTCCATCACTTGGGGTTTTTGCTTACTTTCAACCCCTTCTGCATACAAATAGCAAACAGTCTCACCTTCCCGACACACAACACTCGTAAATACCGCAAGAAACTGGACAACACATTCAATGACTTCATAATTTCTACAACTTGGCAATAAATAAAATGGACACACGCAATTCGTAAGATTATGACTGGCGCCTCTACTGCATACAAATCAATGCCGCGAATCTCCTAAAAAGTGCGTAAAATGATTGAAAGCAGTTAATGAATTCATTTCGTTCTACGAGTTCCTTATTTTGTCATATATAAACGGTTTCGTTGCCGCCCAAGGTTCAGTAGTTAATTGTATAAAGGAGCAGTTGAACGCCGCCGTCGCACAAAAAATGGACAGTAAAGAGACGCGGATTGTGTTGTTGCGCATTTTGGTGGTGGCCATTATATTGACTTCGGTTGCGGCGCATTCGAAATTTATACCGTCATTCGGCAAACCAAATAAGATAATATCGAAACCGGTCGTGGTGAAGCCCGTCATTGTAAAGCCGATTATTGTGAAGCCCGTGGTCCTTCCAGTTGGCGTTGGTGGCGGTGGTGGGGGTGGTCATGGCCATGGCCATGGTCACGGTCATCATGGACATCATGGCTGAAATTAATATAATTGAATGTTTTTAATTATTTTCTATGTAAATCTCAGTTGATATCCGCATGTAATTATAACTGTAAATTGTATATTTAGGTATTTTAGATGTTCATTCGAACTTTTGCTTTTAAAAAATTAAAAATAAGTGTAACAAAAAAGGCGTTTTTTTCTCAACTCGACAAAAATTGTACTGGCAAGTTTTCCCGTTATCTTTC